>JASAMX010016356.1:0-17029 GCA_030248175.1 Microlaimidae sp. YZB2_3
TAATTTCACTCTGGTCAAAATTCATTGTTCTTAACGGAAGTAATCCAGCGCGCAAATGGATGCCGCACGCCAAAAGTGACGCCCGCATTTTTCCAATTACGCGCCGGACGCCTTTTTAAATACCCGCCTGAGCGGAATTTTTCTAGCCATAATTGCACCTGCATTTTGCAGTGCTGTTTTGCCGCCCCTCCTCTCATAACCATTCCCACGGAGCAAAACATATGTGGCATGATCACAAATACTATATGACATTTTGAGGTTCGTTAAAAACCTGACGTGTTAGCAAAAAAATTTAGTTAGGAAAGAAAGCAGCAAAAAGTCAGATCGCACTCAGCGCATATATTTTGACCGAAAAGAAGTACGCTAGACTGAAACAAGATTTAATTTTGTACTTGGAGTAATTATAAATTAAAACACAAATGCATATAGTAATATTGTTTGAAAACTGCACACTCGACATTAATAAGTCTTTTATGCAACGTCAAAAATAACAATAATAAAAAAATGGCGATTTCGCAATTTTTAAAGCATTCGCGTAAGGATTTTACATTTCATTAGCATGATGCTACCAGTAAATATATATAGTTCATTTTTGTTTTTATTGCTCACTTCTTTTTATTTCTAAACATTTTTTTGGGATGAGATCGCTGCATTTCTCTGCTCCAACTGATTTTCGCACTAAAATTAGAGTGTTTTTTATTAGTAAACCACAACAAAGTCTTGTTGTTGTTTACTAAAAAAGGGTCACAAAAGCCAATTAAAACAAACTCATCGACCACCATTTTCAAAAGACACTTTATAGTTACCATGATCTTCAACTGATTATTCCATGAAAATTTCTATGTTTTAATTTGTTCTCATATTATGCTCATTTTTTTATTCTCTAAAACATCTTACTGGTTTTGACTTTTCGAATTGCATGCTCTAACAGTAGATATATCGCTCATCGTTAACCAAAACGGTTTTTAACCGTCAACGTCAAACGTCAACCAGACAAAAATACTGGTTGCGTCAGTAACCAGTAAAAAAAATTGCTGGTTTCACCGGTAACCAGTAACTTAAAGAGTGTTACAGTTACTGGTTACCAGTGAAACCATCAATTTTTTTTACTGGTTACTGACGCAACCAGTATTTTCTTACTGGTATGCCAGTAAAAAACCGTTTTGATTGACGATGTGCGATCTATCTACTGTTAGAGCATGCAATTCGAAAAGTCAAAACCAGTAAGATGTTTTAGAAAGTACTCAGTAAACAACTCAGTAAACTACTATATAATAAAATTTTACTTAGTTATTTATTTGATAAAATAACAAAAAGTCTCAATAGACTTTGATTTTAGCTTACGAAATTCTACAAAAAATATTTGGGAATACAGCTGTGAACAGTGTGCGATTGGTGGCGTTTAAAATCACAAGATGGGAAGCAGACCCGCTAATAAGAGGCGTGTATTCATATGGAAAGTTAGGTAGGTATGATACCAACAAAGCTTGATAATTTGATAAAAATCTGTTCGTTTGTGGTGTCAAGCATGCAGAGTTTATCAAAAGTTTGATTAGAAAAACGGCACACGTCTTCCACAACCAAACTAAAAGACAAAAACAGTGTGTTTCAAAAAATGCACGTTTGTAAACAATAGGATTTTATGAACCATGCTGCTTTAATTACCTCATGTACACAGTACAGATAGACCACTAGCAGATGCTAAAGTATTTATTCTCGCTACTGTAGTACGGGGTGCATTGCCGGGAAATTTCACTTAGCCGCGCCCCCCTAGCTCTAAAAGCAAAATCTTCCCTAGCCTAGCCTAACAAAAAAAGGAGGCAAGAACCTAGCCTCCCCCCCACAAAACAAAAACAGACCTCAAAAAAAAAAAAATCCCCCCTAAGCACTCCAGTTGCTACGTAAGAAAAAAAAAAACATCCCTCTTAGTTTTTGCCTCATTGTAAAAATCATTGGGTTAAGGTAACGGCCGAATTCAGTTTAACATAAAAAAAAACAAAAGAAAATAATTTTCGCAACAAAAACAAAAAAACAGACAAAACCCAAAAACCCAAAAAAAAAAAAAAAAAAAAATAAAACAAAAAACCAAAAAAAAAAAAAAAAACCATACCAAAAAAAAAGAAAAACAAAAGAGAAAACCCAACACACACAAACACAAGCACCTCTCTTGCACAACTCACCCAATCTTAGAAAAAAAAAAAAACAAAGAAAGAGGGAGGGGCGGGGGGGGGGGGGAGGCGGGCAACACATAGAGACGAGGGGGCACCGGCCCCCTGCCCTAGGCAGGGGGAAGAAAGAAAAGGGGGAAGGTGAGCACCAAAACAAAGGAAGCAAAAAGGAGGAGAAAAAAAAAAAATAAGGAACTCAATATGCAGAAGGGGGCCAAAAATGGGGAGGGGGGGAGGGGGACTCCCCCTTCCTCCCACTCCCCCCAAAAACCATAAACAGTAACCAGGACTCAACTAACATTTTAAATCACCAACGCCGACCCCGTCCGCCCTCTACAGCCTTCGACCTCCCCCGCCCCCCCCGCCCCCAACAACCCCAACACCCAACCCACACCACCCTACCCTCACCCTACTTTGTAGTGTTGTTTTAGTATTGTGTTACTTTTTTTTAGTACAATTTTTAAATCAACCAAAGTCACGTAAGGAATAATTTGCATACGGTTTAGTTGAAAATTGGGTTTGAAAATGTCAAAGCTCTTAAATTTAAAAACTACCGAACGTACTATTACTGAAATAAACATCATAGGAACGACCAATTATGTAGCTGCGTGCCAACCATGCTTATGAAAATTAATTCTTACGTGACTTTGGTCGATTATCAGCCGAGATATTGATAGACTAAACCAACTATCTGTTTTTCGCTGGAGCTAAACCCCATCTTTTTAAAATACCAGTCATAATGGCTCACAAAAATAATTTTATAATTTTTCTTCATTTTAGGCATGGAGCGACAAGACACCTACAACATCAGGACCAGGGAGGGCAATCTGTTTTTCGCTGGGGAGCACACTTTCTTCCCGGAACACCAGTTCGGGAATGCCCACGCGGCCTTTAGTAGCGGGATTCGAGCCGCCGCAGCGCTGAAGAATCGGGATCGTCGACTGGGCAGCGATGTTGTAAAACGCCAGGCGCGGAATGAGGCCTCCTCAATCGGAACGCACTGGTTCGGCGTTCCGTTTTTCCTCTTTTGGTTTTGGAAATGAGTTGGCTTTTTGAAACAGAAGGAACTTGCAGCTGGCCTTCGGAACTGAAATTGTTGGAATTGGGGTTTGAAATTCATAAAACCTACACCTAAGCTTAAAGGTGCGATGCGGAGTCAAACTTTTTGACTTCGATTTTGATAATTTTTAAAGGAAACCTTAGCCCTGGCCCTAATAGTCCACGAAAATTTTTTCAACAAAATATCTCCAGTGGTTCAGGAGTTTTGACCACATAAAAATGGCGTTTTTTGACAATTCTGTACGTAAATTTATTATTTAGCAAATATTACTGTAGACTTTGCTTTAAGACCCACTTTTTCCAATTAAATTGAAAAATTGGGGCTTGGAGCTGCGGGAAAAAGTGCTCAATGAGTGTAATGATTTAAGCTACAAATTATGTACTTAAAGAAAGCGGCTAATTTTTACTTTAATTTGATACCTTGATAATTACGATTGGTGCAGTATTTGTCGATATATTGCGTTTTTTGTGCAAAAAACCCTCGATTGTTTCGTAAAAACACGAAGTGAAGGAAAGAAAGGTTGGACAAACTTCACCAAATCACTGCCATCGTTTGGTGTTTTTAATGAAAATGTTGCGAGTTTTTTGTACGGGAAACGCAATATTTTGACAAATATTGCACCAATCTTAACGATCAATGTATCAAATTAAAGTAGAAAGTAGCCGCTTTTTTTGAATGCATAATATTAACGTAAATCGTTATACCCATTGCGCAATCTTATTTTATGGTTTCAATTAGTTTTAACAAAATTTTAAAATACTGTTATTTTGCATCACGTACAAAATTTGTCGAAAAACACCATTTTTGGGGGGTCATAACTGCTGAACCTCTGGAGAAATTTTGTTGAAAAAATTTTTGTGGGGCATTTGGGGCAGGGGTAATGTTTTTACAAAAAAATATTAAAATCGACGACAAAAAGTTTGACTCGGCAACAATTTCGGTTTGGAGTTAGGTTCACACTTAAAGGTGCGGTACCTTTAAGCGTGAACCTAACCCCAAACCGAATTTGTTATTGTTGGCTCTAAGTTTTCAAACTCCTTGACGGCTCCAAGTATCCTGCTGACAGATACAAAAACCTTGTACCCAGGTTCAGGCTGGTTTTTCTCTTTTCCTGCTCTTGGACCTGACTTGGATGTTGGATTTATAAAAAAAGAACTCGCAGTTAACCTTTGGGACTTAAAAACCGGAATCTTGGAGTCAAGAATTGGGAACTTAGAGCTGAAAGTTTAAAATCACCAAAGCCCAAGCCTAAGAACTTAATTCCAAACTGGAGTTTTTTACTTTAAGATCAAAGTTTCCGAAATTCTGTGACAAGTTTCCTGCCTGCAGGTCTAGAGACCCTGTACTTAAAGTTCAGCGTGTCGTTTTTCTGTCATTGTGCACTGTCTCCTAAATTTTACCAACATTGGATTCTTTGTAAATACTTAAAAAGAAATGAAACCCCATGCTAAAGCTTAGGAGTTTATCCAAATTAAAATTATGCAAATTTTTGTTTGCTTAAAAGGTTTTTTAAAAGTATGATGCATTTTCATTTCTTTTTAATTTTTTAAAACAAAAAATGGACTTTTACAAAGGAATGACATACTTGTAATTTTTATAAAACAGCGCGATGGTATGAAAAATTACGCAAAATTCATTGTAACAATGTCAAAATGAGAAACTGGTCCAATATAAACTTAGCTTTGTTTTTGCCAGTATTGTTTTAAAAGAAAGGTAAATCTATTTTATAAAAAGATGTTTTGAGTTTCGTTTTGAACACGAAAGTATAATAGTTTAGCGTCATTAGTGATTTCGAGCTTATATTGCCTTAGCATAGTTTTCTCTTTGTCAAAATATTACTTAATTTTAGTTTGTTTTTTAAACTATAGTTTAAAAAAATATACTGAGTAACAAAAAAATTTAAATCATTATCTCATTAACCGTAATGGTAAATTTTTTATTACAAGCAAATCAGTGTCAGGTTTCGTTAATTTACAAAAATATAGATCATTCTCAATCAATTTTTGTTGTTTTTTTTAGTAAAAATTGGAAAAACTGACGACTTTAAAAAGACTTGGGTTAAATTTGTAAATTGCTGTTTCGTTGAACTGTGCTAATATTCTTTCCCAAAAATTTGTTTTGGTTTTTTTTATAATTTCAAACACTGTAAGAGTTGCTTCTTTGACAAAATCAAAAAAAAAAAATTCTACAAGCTGAAACTTTCAAAAAAATTACAAAAAATTTTTGACAGGAAGCTACATGTAGGCTAAAGTCCTTCAAATGTATATTAATTTGAGACATGGTGTTAGGACCAAATAATGGAAGTAGAATCTTTATTACCAACGTCTCGATTGTTAACAGATCATCGTCAGGGTTTTAACGTAAATACCCTGACGATGACTTGTTAACGATCGAAACGTTTGTTATAAAGATTTTACACCTATTTTGCCTTCACACCTTGTTTCAAACTAACATTCATATAAATTATGACTCTCAAGGCAACCCAAAAAGTTTTCGTCAATATAAAATCCTTCAGGTTAAAATTAAAGAAACAGTGCTTGACAATGAGAACCATAGTGCTTACTTGACCTTCCTATTAATTTTACACTGCCAAGTTTATCTTTAAGTATATAATTTTTGTATAATCAAAAAATATTTATTTATAATTTTTTTTTAACTAAAAATTAATATTTGAAATAATAAATCTTAATTTTTAGATAAAAAGTATTAGATATTGTTAATATCAGAAGTACTTTGTGGCCTTTAAATCATGTTCTGGTATTAAAAACGTGTTGGTTTTTTTGTGTTATGACGATTACAATTGGTTAAGTTTTTGTCTGTTAAGATTGCGAGAATAAATTATAGAAATATTGTAAAAAGTCACAAAAAAACGCAATTTATCAGGGATGCCTACTAGAATTAAATTTTAATTCTAGTATAGTATAGTATAGTATGTATAAGACCTGCGATTTTAATTCTAGTATAGTGTAGTATAGTATAAGACCTATGAGTTTAATTTTGGTATAGTATAAAATAGTATAGATTTTTCAATTTCCAGGTATACTAGAAAAAAAAACAATTAATTCTAGTATAAATTAAAATTGCATTTAATTCTTAGATAACGAAAATAACTTAAAATTTTTACGTAATTCAAAATTATTCAACACTTAAACAACAAAGTGTTTTGATAAATGTTGTAGTTTTCTCTTTTTTGTTGCAAAATTTAAAAAAAAATCCACATGGTTATAATTTATGACAAAAATCTATTTCCACAAACAAACAAAGTTTATTAAAACTTAAAAGTTATATTATAGAATTATATTACTTATTTTGCTGATAATATGCTGGTATGCTTGTATGTATTATTGATCTGTGGGGGGTGGGTGGTTGACAGATCCTTTGTCACAAAAAATACTCTTGAATTTCATAATATTGGTGGATTCATACCCACATTTTAAAGAGTAGCGTACGAAATACCTTTAGTTATGTATTTGTTTTTGTACTTAAAACTAAGTTATTCCGGCAGTAATATAAAACAATTACAAAATTTTAAAATATAAAATTAAAATTTTTTAATATAATCCTATCGAAAATGACACATAAAACACATTTCAATGTTAAATTTAAAAATACATTGGTTTTCAAAAAAAACAAGGTTAGGGTTAAGTTGTAAAAAAACGTTAAAAAAGGTTTAAAAAAATCCCACAACACTCAGAGCCAGAGCTCCTATTGTGTTTTTAGAAATCTAGTGGACGGTAGCGCTTTAACTAAAAAATACTCCAGTAAAGGTACGGTCCTTTGAATGATCGTTTTTGCGATTAATACTTTTTAACTAATGAAAAGAACTTTAAGAGTTTCCCACGTTTTTGGCTTTTAAAAAATATTTTAATTGTTCTGATCAGCTAAAAATTCGAGTTTTAACCGAGTTTTACCGTTAAAAAATAAAAAAAAACCCACAAAACTTAATATTTTTCTTACCAGAAAACGAAGTTTTTACATCTCAATTTGCAATAAAAATTTGCATCGTCATTAATTATGTATCACCACATTAATTTTTAATTATTAAAAACACGAAAAACAACAAAAACACAAGAAATTACGTACATTTTTGGAGATCACCTGCTGCACAACTTCGACACCCATGCAACCCGTGGTGGTATTTTTTTAAAATCACCACACTAAAGTTGGTAGAAAAATAGTACGGTTTTGTTTATAATCCACGTTTAAAAGACACAAAATAGGGATGGTGTGGTAAAAATATACTTGTTAAAAGAATTTAGAGAAGTTTGATAAAATAATAAGATATGTTGGGTTTTTAACAACATTTATAGTTTTAGTTTTTAAAAATATTTTAGTTAACTCGAATTAATTTTAGTATAAACTCTATAAAAAAATTATTTTAGTATACTAGTAAGAAACTTTTAATTCTAGTAAAGTATAGTATAACATGTCCGGTTTTAATTTTAGTACAGCGGGTAATTTTCTGTCGACGCTGCCACTAATCAATAATCAGGAAAACGTCGACCATTGAAAACGTCGACCATTATAATGGTCAGTAAAACAGACAATTTCTAATATAAATCAACATACATAATCAGTGCGATGTCTTTATTAAACACCCCAGAGTTTTGTCTTTCACTTTAAAAAAACATTTGCATGATTACAGCATTTTCGCACAGTCAACAATGTTAGTGTGTTCTATATCTTATGTTTATTTTATGTTTTAGTGCAAGGATGCCTACAGTATAAAATGAGCTTACAAAAAAACCTTAAATAACCTAAACAAAGACTAAGCGACAAAACAAACACACAAAATAAATAAACATATAAGTATATTTGTAAAAGCAAAGGATATGCATTCGTTCAAACTTTGCAATGCTTAATTACAATAATCTATATATTTTTCTGAAAATTAATTACAGTACCTAGAGCTAAAATTTACAACAGCAATTTTAAAAAAGCTACTTATTTCATCTTAATGTTCATTATTTTTTAATTTTATTAAAACAAGTGTTGTTTAAACTGAAAAGTATAATTTATAGAATATAGAATTATATAGAATGAAACCGATCTAATAATAACAAAATGGAATATAAAAACCCATGTCTTTGGTATAGCTGGTCATTAATCACAAATCAAAATACTCAAGAAAACATTATAATAGCGTTTTTCTTGTGTATTTTTGCTTTGTGCTTACTGATTAACTATAACACTAAAAACATGGGTTTTTATATTTCACATTATTCTTATTAGGTCGGTTTGATTTTTTCCCGCTGATGGCATAGATAGAGTTTTTTTAAGCAGAAAATAAAACTAATGTTTTGTTACACAGTCTTCCTCAATCGCCTACTGATCAAGCTGTAACAGGACATATTCAGGCTGGCTTGGCACAGGTTAATGGAATTCTCAACTGGGTTGTAAATGTGAAGAGTATTAGGGCCGTTCTTTATACCGGTCCGGAGCTTAAAGTATATGCGGAATCCTCTGAACACTTGGAGCACAGCCGCCTCAAGAATCAACGCAAACTGAGCAAACCAGGAGTCGCTCCAGGCGACCGGGGTCGGTAATCTCTGTTCCCGTTGTATTGTTTTAAAGTTGGAGATTCCTTTGAATTTTTCTGCGGTAAATCAGCACCACTATGAGAAATTGACACCCACCAGCGCCAAAAGCCGGACCCAATGTAGACAAACTTGGAAGCCAACAAGTGTACTGATGAAGATTTTTTTGCTCTCGGCTGGGAGATGTGGAAATCCTGGCTCCATAGAGCCGAACTTTCCCAAATTCCCTGCTGAGAATTGTTGCAGGCGTTGGCGTCCAAGAGTACAACTTTTCGATCAATTCCTGCGTGGCAGATAAAAAGCTGAGCACAACCACGTGGACAAAGAACTTCTTCTGTGGAAACACATTTTCATAGTCAAGTTCGTGTTAAGAGCAAGAAGACGTTTAATTACCTAGCCCAACAGGAGAATTCTTACAGTTTCTCAGGCACCGCGCTGCTGGCGCGCTTCGTTCCCAATTTTTTAATGTTTCATTTTCAGAAAACGCTTATATTTAAAAGTTTGGAATGAACTTTTTAAATTAAATTTTTATATATTGAATAATTTTACCATCAAAACATTAAAAAAACCTATGTAGGTTTGTAGCTTTATTTTTATATTTTTTTGTTTTGTTTTTTTCTTCGCGTTTTATATCGTGTGGAAATTTTAATAAAATATAGGTATAAAGTATTTTAATAAACTGAAGAAACTAAGAAAATTACGATTTTTTAAATTTTATTTTTTTTCTTTTTGTAACCTCTTTTGTACAGTAAAAGACGCTTTTTCAAAACTAAAGCTAAAGTCTTCCAGGCTGAAATTAAGGGCGTAACCGCTTTTCGCCATGAAGAAATAAACAATAAACCCGCAAGCGAGAAAAATTAAAAAATAAGTTTTTAGCGGTTATGTAACCAATTATTATTTAGTTGCTTCAGGTTCTCTCCACGTTGTATTTTCTCAAAAAACGAGTGGTTACTTTTCCACTCATCTATTTTCACCCTGATAAAATTTATTTTTAGTCTGTATATTGAAAAATGTGAAGTTTCTTTAGTCATGATCGCTTCCGTAGAAAATTGCTACGGATAAAAAATCCCCACTCTGCGAATAGCAAATAAAACAAGGTAATAAAAAAAACAATCATTAAACTATTATCTAACATTCTAAAACAATTTTTCTTATATTTTGCCTTTTTTACCTATTTTTGCCTAAAAATTAGAAATAGCAATTCATGCTTAGAACCCGCTTTATGAATACCGACCTAGATTTATTCAAATTCACCTACTCAATGTCAAATTTGACCAAAATTAAATATAATTAAATAAAAAAATTAATTGTACGCGTTTCCACGTAAAGTAACCAGGGATCGTACAACTAGAGATCGACTGGGGCCCCGGCCCTGGCCCCGGCTTACCCCGGCACTTTTTTCTACCCCGGCCCCGGCCACACGAACGCAATTTACTCTACTCCGGCCCTGACCCCGGCCTCGGCAATTTAGCTGTCAAATCAACCGGGGTAAACCGGGGTAAGGACCCCTAAGAATACAAATTTCAAAGCACTTTTTACAATTTTAGACAGTGATAAATATATAAAATTTTATTTGAAGAGCTAATGTAATCGCTCCAATAGGAGGATATTTATTATTTCTATATTTTAAGATTTTATTAAAACTCTATTTTAATAAGATTCCTTATTTTAATCATGAGTCGTTATTCTAAAATTTGAAGATTTCTTGAGTATTAAAACCAATTTGTGGATTTTATTTACAAGATTAGGGTTTGCCAATAGAAATCTATTCATTAGACGTATACAATACGTATACAATTAGAGTTATTATGTATATCATTGTTTATATCATAAATATATAACGCAAGAGAATTTTCGGCTATGTGCACAGAAAATGTTTTGGTTAAATTTAAAAAGAAATGATGCACATCTTACTTTTCGGCGCAAGTTATTTTCTGTGCACTCAATAAAAATTTTCTCACGCGAGATTTTGTACACCAAATTGGTTTTTTTGACACTTTTAAAAAATCGCCGCGTACTAAAAATAAGCATAAATTGGTAATAATCCCTATTAAATTCGCTCATGTGTGAGTTTTTCTCTGAAAGTTTGTTGTACAACTGGATATATATTTGGATTATATTATATTCTTACTTTTATTTTTAGGTGTTTTAAACTGTTTTAAAATTTAGTGATGTTAAAACATTTTTTTTTATCAAAAAAATTCAAGTTGATTTCTTGTTTTTATTTAAACATTTTTAAATTTATTGCTAAAACTACACTGTATTCATAAATTAGGTGTAGGGTCTATTCGGACTGGGTCCGCTTTATTTTTCAGCAAAATCCTGCGGAGTCAGTCCACTTTTTTAGCGAGTTCCATATTTTTATACAGCCCAAAAGACATCAAACTTAATTTTTTTAAACAAGAAATAAGTATGAACTGTTTGTAAATTTGAAAAAAAATTCAAATAAAATTTGCTTAAAAAATCAATTAATACGTGTGTCACACCCCTGTCGTGATAATAACTTTCTTTTTGTGATATATTGTTGTTTTTAAATAAAAATAGCATAATATACAGTTTTCGTGGCCGGACCTAACGGACATTTAAAAGGGCGCATTTTCCCGTGTAAACAAAAGTAACATTTTCGCAATAAACACAATTTTTAAACATAAGTTCCCTGCTGCATATAAAAATCTTTCTTTTTAGTTTATACAAACTGTAATGTCTTAATGTTACCCCCAGGCTGTTGTAAAGACTATAAAAGAATAATACAAGGGCAAAACACATAATTGTAGTTCAAGATTTGGTACACGCAGACAACCCGTGTTGTTAGGCGGCACAATCACACTTTTACAGAGAGAAAAAAGAAAGAGAAAGGAGAAAAAAAACCAAAAAAAAAAAAAAAAAAAAAAAAAAAAAAAACAACAAAAAACAAAAAAAAAAAAAAAAAAAAAAAAAAAAAAAAAAAAAAAAAAAAAAAAAAAAAAACAAACTGTAGGTGCACGTGACTTTCTTTTCCCTAGTTGAAAACAGACAGAACCAGCTTTACGGTTCTTCGCCCTTTCCTGTCCGTTGAGCTCTGCTAATGAGAGCTAATTCGTTATTTCTTTTTAATTTGTGTTGTATTTAGTAAAACCAATAGTTCTTTGGTTATTTAAAAAAGTTCTACCCTTTTTGTTATCAGCTTTTAAATAAAACATAATTCGTTCAATTTCGTTCTACAACTCCAAACACTGCATTTTAGAGACTAATAAAATTTTACACAATATATCTTAAGCAATTGCAATCCAAAGGCAGCGGCCTCGAAATCCAGAAGGTTTGGGTTTGAGACCTCCTGGGCAATAATTTTAATGTCAAAAAATGTGTTTTTTTTAATTTTTAACTTTTTAATTCAAAAATGTGTTCATTATTTAATACTGTATTCAACCCCGAGCCCTGAGTACAATACATGTTTTGAAATGGTTTTGAGGTAAAACCGGTATATAGTCAGAATGCCCCCCAAGGGGGGAGGGGGTCGCAACCCCATCCCAGGGGCCCATTGGGGGGTCGAATTGAAAAACGGAGGTCGGATTCTTCATCAGGACTTTGAAAAACCCTAAGTACATGTTTTGGGGAAAATTGGTGAAATTTTTGCAACTGTATCGTTCTACCTTAAGTCTTGGAAAACTCCGCGAAGATGCTAAACTAGCTACATTTATTCAAAAAACTAGCTCTGAATATTGTTTGCGCGACAATATTTTGTGTCATTTTCCTTCCCTAGCTGCTAGGCCGCAAAAAGTTCCCAGTTCATATTGCAGTACCTTCTCAATCTAGGGCCAAAATTTTTGAGCTACATCATAACAGTGTTTATGGAGGACACTTAGGACAAGACAAAACTTTAGACAAGAGAAAACTTCGTTTTTTCTGGCCTGGAATGGCTACTGATATCAAATGTTGGGTTAGCAACTGCGATACTTGTTTTACCATTAAATCGGCGCACCAAAAGTTAGAAGCTCCTTCAAAACCGTTAAAAGCTGTTTCAAAACGTTGGAGTAGAGTCGCTATCGATTGTGTAGGTCCGTTACTACAATCCTACTCCGGAAATCGTTTTATTGTTGTCTTTTCGGACTACTTAACCCGTTGGCCGGAAGCGTTTGCAGTTCCTTCAATAGAGGCGAGTATCATAGCCGACCTTTTTATGCGCAAAATTGTCTGTCGCTATGGTGTACCTTTGGAGCTATTGTCTGACAACGCTTCAAATTTTTCTAGTAAAATAATTCGAGAAATTTGTTTTTTATGTGATACTCACAAATATTTTCAACGCCTTATTGTCTGCAAACCCAAGGTTTAGTAGAAAATTTCAACGAAACTCTTGTGCAAATGATTAAATCGTATGGGTCTAAGTCTCAAAAAGACTGGGATGAAAGAATACCGTACTTGTTACTTGCTTACCGTACTAGCGTCCATGAGTCACTCAAAGATACTCCCGGGTATCTAATGTATGGTTATGATATGCGATTACCAAGTGACGTCGCTTTTGAGTACGTGCGCAGTCCATACATAGACACGGAAGAACTGGACTACGGAGATGCTGTTCATGAGCGACTTGCATTTGCTCACGCATTTGCTAAAGAGCATCTAATAAACGCCCAAAATAAACAACGGGAATATCACGACCGCGATTTAAAACCTATAAAGATTGAGCCAGGCAAAATTGTTTATATCAAAAAACACGCAGGGCATAAAAAAGGGTCTTTATGTAAAACTTGAACCTAAATTTTCTGGGGCCAAATTTACTAGACGCACTTATAAACAAGTGTTACTAACCTCTTAGTGCCACTAGGATTAGGGCAACATTAAGGGAAGGTGAGAAACTTTATTTACTAGATTTCCCTAATCTTAGTTTCATTTAAAGTCACCCTAATCTGATTCGAAAAAAATAAAAACTTAGGCAATTAGTTTTAAAATAGATTTTTCAGATCTGAAGGAATACAAACAAAACAAAACTTTAATAAATAAAAAGCCCACTAAAAAAGCTAACAGGGAAAGTTAAAATTTTTGTTTAAATCATTATATTTTCTAAATAATCAATACAAATGCTTCTGGCTAATACGTATTAAAAATTTTGTATCATGGATTACTTTAGTATGGACAGCAAACAGAAAATCGCTAGCACGCAAAAACGTCGACTTTAATGCCAAAAAAATAAAAAAAATTGACACTTTTAAAGACTTATACAACCCTGTTTGTTATTTATTAGTTTATAAATAGATGTTTTTGAAATTTTTCATAAATTTTTAGATTTTTAACATTTTGAATAAAATAATACAGCTAAAACTTTAATGTTTTATTTTCACAATGTTGATATAGCTAAGGTTTAGGAATCAATAATAGGTAATATTTATAACTAGGAATCAATAATAGGTACTGTAGTATAAATTTATCAACTTAAAACAAATTTAAAATTCTGATTTGTAAGTTTTTTTTTTAAATAAAAAAATATGTTTAAATAATGTAATCCAATTTTGATGTGATAATCGTTGGATATAAACAAAACTAATGCTGATCTCGATATATAAAACTCAAAAAATTGTTTTTAATTAATTTTGATGATGTTTATTATTAGGACTCCAGTGTGCTTTAATTCACTTCAGGTGGCCATAACAGGGTTGGAGGCTTTTTAACTTTAACAAAAATTACACATTTGAGAACTCCCACTCCCCCCAAATTTTCGGGGTATTTATTATTTTTACCGCCGGACGCGTGGGATATTTATGTTGTTGTTTAAAGTCATGCTGTACCTATTCTCAAAGTTTTCGGCCGGTGGTTGAAAAATTGACAAAAAATTTCTTAATATGATCATAAAAAATGTCAAAAGCTTCGGGAATGCCCCTCTTGCCTTAAAATTTGAAGAAGCTCAGCTTTTAAGTGGGAACGTGAAGGGTTGGTAACTCCCAAAATTCTGAAACTGCCGACACCCCCCTGAAATTTTGGGGTACTCCCATAGGTCGGCAGTTAGGTTGGTTGGGGTTTTTTCAACCCCCCCACCCATCTTAAAAATCCCGAAACTGCGGAAACCGCCTTCCCCTTTTGCCGCTCGAATTTTGGGGGTACCCTCGACACTCCTTCTAAAATTTGGTAGGTCCCAGTGCTATTTAAAACTGGCAATTTAGGGGATACCCCAAATTTTTTTTGGACACCCCATCAAATTCGGAAAGGGGGAATATCATCCAAAATCCGGAAGGCTTCCTATGGTGGGACAATCAGTCATTATTATGTAAAGGAAGCTGTGGTTAAGAGTTTTAACAATAAAAGAATCTCAAAATTCTAAAAATCTGTGAATTAGATTTTTGCTTCTGAATGATGCAACTCTTATAAATTATTAATTATCATTTTTAGTTGGCTGAAAAATTGTCGGCGTGAATATAACCTATAAAATCTGACCATGTTTCATATGGGTCACCAATATTGTTCCAGTGGCCCCTTCAACTATAAAATAAAAAGCTCGAAATTGTTTCAAAGCATATAAAAAATACCTATAAAACTTTCGAAAAAAGTGTCGCTAGTATTTTTTAAAAATTTCCAAAAAAAACAATAGAACAACTATTGGGTTTAGTCCAAATAAATAAAATAGCGGTATGGAAAATGCGTGCGCAACGATTTGTTAAACTTTTTGTTTCAAACAAAAATGCGCATTTTATGTAAATCACTTTGTGCGCAACAGGCTGCGCACTTTTCACTTTGCATTATGCATTGTTTCAAGATAAACAATAGTTTTATCGAAATCCCACATTGATTTAATGAAATTGATTTTTTAGTAAATTATTTTTAATGTTTTTTTTTCAAAATATACAACAATTTTTTTGCAAAACGGTCATTTTGTTGTTTAATATTTAAGTTAGGGACTATTTCGGGGAGGTACCCACCTCCCTAGCGTTTTCCCACTTATCTGCTAGTGTCACTTACCCTTAGGGATTCTAGTAAATACAACACTTCACTAAACTGCTCAGTGACACTTCCAGCTAGTGGCCCTAAGCTGTTAGGGCGTCTAGTAAATTCGGCCCTTGTTTCATAAAAAACTTTTTAAATTCTCCTTTTAAAAACCTTTGCCTATTTTTTGTTAAATTACACGATAAAGGTTTTTTGACTTGTAAGTTGAACTCTAGGAGGAGTATCTTTGCACTGTGCTCTGCGCTGACTATTCAACGTCCCCTCCGCTGACTGATCAAAATTCCCTTGTTGTATATTCTCTTTCATGTAATTTACAAAATGTAGGCGGAGATTTGTAAAATGAAAATTTACAAACGTCTTTAAAAAATAGGCTGCTGGGCCTATTTCAAACTGTTTGTGAATGTAAGTTAAAAAGTGATTTTAAAAAGTTTTAAATAAAAAGTTTTAAAAAATATGTACGTAACTGTGAAATTTACAAATTTGATATTTTTAAATTCTAAACACAAATATGCGTTTATTAATTTACAATTACAAACAATTTTCATGAAATAGGCCCCTGATAGAATTTATTTTAAAAATAAAACTTTGACTTTAAAATAATGATGCGTTACACGAGGCACACACAAAAATTAAAAATTGTTTATTTTTTAAAAGTCACGAAGTTTTATGCAATTTGAATATTTTAAACGAATATTTTTTTGTAGTTTAAAATATTTTATATTTTAGTTTATCAAACTTTATTTGTTATCCTTTGCTCCAAACCAGTTTTTTTATTTATATGTAAGTCAAACACTGAAAATATTCTAATTAAAGCAAAATATTGCTTTAAGCTTTTACATATGGTTCAACCTTGGTTTGAACGAGCGAAATTTTTGAATAAAAATGTTTTAAAAACATTAAAAATTGCGCTTTAGTAATACTTGTTAAAATATTATTGTGTAGCTTTTACCGTTTAATAATACCTTTCCTTTAATATATTATATAAAATATTTCCTATAAATAATTCCTACCTGAAACTTCTTTGAATTCCGAGAGCCCTTCTGTACCGAATCTAACACATTTCATATTTTTACTGTCTATTAAATGGTATCTATTAAGTCTAACTTTGATTCCATCCGAAGTTATGCAACCTAAATTTAAAGAATATTTTTAAAATTGTTTTTATCGGATTTCTATTGGCTACGATATACAACTCATTTATTGTTAAAGTATGTTGCAAACATTTCTTTTTTGTTCGCAACCAATTTCTATTTTCTTTGTTTAATAATATTAGTTGGGATTTACAATTTATTCATTGTCAAACTTTTTTTATTTGCAAGTAGTTTTTCCCCTGTTTATTTTCTATTTCCTCTGTT
>JASAMX010016359.1:0-16855 GCA_030248175.1 Microlaimidae sp. YZB2_3
ATTTGTAAGGCATTCTTTAAAACTAACATAAATGGTTTGTTCTATTTCTAAAGCATTTTTGAAAAGTAACATAAATGGTTTGCGATTAAGTATAATATTGCTTTAAACAAGAATATACTGCTAATAATTATGTGAAAATGTACATATATTATGTAAATAAAATAATAATTTAGGTTTGGCCCCGGCATCAGCAAAAATTCTGCCCCGGTCGATCACTATATACACCTCTAAATCATGGAATACCAGCCATAGTTATTTATATTTTGAATTGTTTTAGGGTACAATATATTTCATATCGAAAATTGCATTATTTACAGGGGAAACCGTGGGAATGTCAACTCCGGTAGTACTAAGGGAACCGTTGTGACTCAGAGCGAAGCAAAATTTGTTATGAATTTTTGATCTATTTCCGATCAATAAATAAACAAAACCAATTTGGTCTAAAAAATAAAGGGAAAATGTTCAATTTCCTGTAGTAAAAACGGCACGTACAAAATCATTAATTTATTAATAAACTTAATTTACGTGATATTTTACATTCACTTATTTAACAATTTGTTTGTAGAGATATCCCAATCTTCCCATATAAAATGGAATATGCTGTTCATATCATCTTGCACAATATTAGCACTCACTACTAATAGGGGCCAGTGCAGCATAATATGATTAAGGACGACCTTGTTAAAGGATTAGAGAAAAAGATATGTTATGATTATTTCAGATATGTAACTACTAAAGTATTCATCGTCATCTGATTGTGGATTGGTTCCAATAGTATATCCATCCCATTTCCATTTCCATTGATTCCTAAAATACTAAAATAGTTACAATAGCCTTCATAACTTTTTCTTTGCATCCCTCCTTGGCATAGGTGAGCACGGTCGGGGAAGCTAGGGGGGGGGGTGGTTACCGGGCAATATACAGAATTTTAAATTCTAGGAGGGGGGCCAGGAGGCAGGACCCCTCTTCTTTTTAGACTGAAAATTTGAAATCGTAGCAAGGGGGCAAAGGTGGGGTCCGGTGTCCAAAGCAAAACAGTTTTAAACCATAATAACTTTAATAATTGGTTTTTTTATATTGGATATATAACTACATTTTATTGAATAAAAAGCCATATTTATGTATAAAAAGAGTGTAAAAGCATGAATATGTGAGTGAAAAGTTACGTTTTTGGAAGAGAATTTAGTATAAGTACATAAAAATTTCCCGAGGGGGGGGGGGGGGGTCAGATTTCAAAATCTAGAGGGGGTCAGGGGTAAAAAATTCGGAAATTTGGGGGGAGGGGGGGCCCCCTCTGGATTTTCGTCTAGAGGGGGGGGGGTCCCAAAATTTCGAGGCTAGGAGGGGTGGACCCCACCCTGCCCCCCCCCCTTTCTCACCTATGCTCCTTGGTCCACCCGTAAGCTGTACCATTCTTCCTCCATGTAATATACACACTCTAAATGGGAGTTGCCATTTATAATTTGAATTACAAGTAGAGGGGATATAGTCCATGTCGAGAATTGCATTACGTGTGTCACGGGGAAAACCGCGAAAAGGTAAACTCCCGTAGTACTAAGGGAGCCGTTGGGACTCTTACAATACATAATATTTATGGCAACTATTGGTAAGCTAAATACATTATATTTTTAGATTATATATTGTTGATAAATTTATTTTTGTGATACAAATTACATGCCAAATCATTATGTATTCAATACCCAGGGGGTGCACATTTCCCCCATTTAACAATTTAAAATAAAACAGTATTTAAAATAAACCCTACTTCGTTTAATTTAATGACCATGCAAAATTAAATCTATTTTGTAGCTTTAAAGTTTTTTTTTGTTTTTTAGAATAACATCATTAAACAATAAAGTAACAAACAAAGCTTAATTGAAAACCTTATACATTTCAAATGTTTTGCTTCTTTGAAATTTTTTGTTTAATATAGAACCATAATTTTTATCAACAAATACTTGTATAATATAAACATATTTACAAAACGAAAATGAACAATAATATTAGGGTAGTGCATTTAATTTTAGCACTTTTCCAAATTGGGCATTTTGGATTTTGGACTATATCTTTGGTAATCCTGGACGGAATACGACGTTTGATAGCTCAAATGAGAGCTAATTATATGTACATAACTGTCGTGAGCTTTTTATTTTCTTTGTTGTGATATTTTTATGTGAAATTGTGTGATTTATAAAAAATAAAATTGTTACTCGTTTTTAGAACATGGGCATTTCATGATTACACAATAAATTGGTTTAAAAAATAAATGTCCTGGTAAAATTTAATCTATTTTCAGAATTTTTAGTCCCCGCGGTTTTATGTTGCGTCTGTGGGGAGCAATTGTTATAAAATAAAATCGTGTAATTTCGGCACACATATTGCTGTCTGCTGCTAAAACCAGAGCATCTATAACCGTTAAAAATAATATTTAGGTTCTAATTTTACCTGAGTTTTGTTGGAAGTTTAGTTCTTTTGTTACTTTAAAATTTTTAAAACTGCCAAAATTAAATACACTTTTTTCCCAAATCACAAAAAATAACAATTTGTTTTTGGTCTTTTCAATCAATATTTTTGGTGACACAGGGTTGTAAAACTATGGTTTTAGAATATAGTTTTTCATACCACATATCGTAAACGCAAATATAAACTGTAAAACACTGATTGCACACCGTTTTTGATGATTAATTGGTTGTAATCTAAAAAAAGTGCTGAAATTAAATGCACCTTTTTCCATAACAACAAAAAAATATTTCAAATTTTGAGAATTTCTCTCCAATTTATTTATTCCCAATTCTGAAATTATGTATACACTTAAACACTAGGATGCTAAAGCGTTTTAAACAAATATGAAAGTGCATAACACAAACTATAATTGGTTTTAGGCGTCTTATTTTTTCATTGAAGTTTGGAAAAAAATTGCCAAAATTAAACGGTTTTTGATACACTACTTCTAAACATCATATCTTTGCAAATTCTTCATAAAAATGAACAAAATTTTTTATGCATGCCCTCCACGCCCTGAGGCTAAAGTTTTAAAAAATACCCGTCGTTTTGTGTCAATTTTGCTCATTTTGATACCATTTGGCATTTTAGCTGTAACTTTTTGCCAGTTACACGTTGAACAACAAGTAGAAGTTTAAATTAAAGAAAACTGTCTGGAGATAATTATAGGCTTTTAAATTTTTGAAAATGATGATTTTTTGACTGAGAAACAATTAATTGTTTGTAAAGTGCAAAAATTAAATGCATTTAATTTTGGCAATTTTTTATTTTTTTTTTTAAAAACTGATTATGTAAAAAAAACAACTTTCGTACAGTGTAACTTTCATAACGCAACGCAGTATCGTGAAAGCTTCAAAATGAGCTATCAAACATGAAAATCGGGCCATAGTGAAAAGTTACATTAGAAAAACAAAAAAGTGCGGAAATTAAATGCACCACCCTATATCACATAATATTAATATTTCAAACTAGTTGATTTTTTTTAGTTTATATGATTTTCGGATGTCGCAAAAACTTTTCAAACCTTATCGTTTTTTCTTTTTTCCTCCACCCTGCTTTTGAAATTGAGCCGCAGATGACTCTGCTCCAACTGTTTTTTGCTGCCTGGATTTTAGTTTAGGAATTAATTCTGCTGCATGAATCATAACTGATGTCCCTAAAACAAAGTTATTTCAAGAAAAAAAAAACCTACCACATTATTATTACAATCACATTATGATTTACGAAAGATTACACAGTGATACAAGGCGGTTATTTTGAATAAAAAACAAATTTTGGAACATAATAAAAACCTGGGACAGAACTCAACTACACATTTACGATGGAGATGATATCCATCATTCAACTTATATGATGGAGCGTAACGTTTTGTGTAACGTAACGCACCTAATAGTTTTGTGCAAAAGATAGTTTACAAGAATCCAACATAATACTTGTTTGTAAAATATTTTAAAATAAGATTCGAGTATAGGATAGGTTTTAATAAACATGATATGGTTTACGATTAATTCAGCTACTTTTTTAATGGATGATTAATTAAATCTAACAGTTTCACAAAACTTAAATCTCATAATATAAAATCTGATTGTAAAGCAGATAAACATTGATTGTCAGTGTTTTTTATAAAATTAACAATACAAACAAAAATTAAGTAAATTGCAAAAAAATTAGCTATCCCACCCAGGGAACCTAGGTGTATAAAGATAACTTAATTTAGTTAAATATAGTTTTTATTACAACATAAAGAATCACAATTAGTATAAAATCATCCTGTCACAATTTTCCTGCAATTTTATACAAAGTTAACGAAAAATTGGGGGCAACTTTTAGATGTGGTTTGGAGTAAAACGTAATTCAAAATTTAAAATTTTTTTTAAAAAATCGATGTTTTTAAAAGAAAAATCAAATTAAAAAAAATCTGAATAAGTTTTTTTAATCATACAATTCAAAGTATTAATTAGACTTGTGTCCAACTATTTCCAAAGTTTCATTAAAATCTGAGCTAATCAAATTTTTTAATTTTCATTTAAATTTTTTTTGATTTGACGCCGAAAAACTATATTTCGACATGTTTGTTTAAAAGTATCTTTTACAAGAGAGATATCAGATGGGCAGTAGTCGAGTGGTTAATGTGTTGGACTTCGATCCTCAGACTCATAGGTTTGAGTCTCTCGCGGGCAATATTTTTAACGTTGAAAAAATTTTTTTTAAAATTTTTAACTTTTGAAAAAGTGTTCTTTATTCAAGATATGCTAAATGAAAAATAAAACAAATAGATAATTTTTGTTAATGAATTTTATTATAATATAATGTATTTTTGACATGTATTTTATTGGTGTCATTTAATAATTGTGGAGATAATAATTTTTTAAGAAAATGAATGTCAAAAATTGAATGAACAGGTCAAATTACGTTAGTAAAAATTAATTAGAAAACATCTACCGTCAAAATCAAACTGTAGTGTTCTACCTTAAAATAAAAACATGTCACTCACGAGTTGGGAAAGCTGCATTTAATAAAGAGCCGTCATCGTTCTTTAATTGAACTCTGATTCGTCCCTGATAAGTGGCATCTTTTGAGCAGTCTCTTGGATACGATTTCCAAAATATTTTAAAACGCGTTTATTACACATAGAGAACGAAACAAAAATAGGGGAATATTTTTTAATTTTTTTTAATTTTTGTATTAGGTTGAAGGAAAAACTAATGAACTGTTTATGGAAAATATTTCACTTAAAAAATATATATTGACGTTGGTTTGTTACTCAAGTGGTATGGCCTATTTTATTTTGAAACAGCGGGACGATCTGCATAAATTTGAAAGGGCAAGACAATTTATATAGCTGTATTATTTTTTAACAAAAAAATCGCAGGTTTTTTGCACGGGAAACGCAATATTTCAACAAATACTGCACCAATCTTAATGATCAAGGTTTCATATCAGAGTAAAAAGTAGCCACTTTTTTTGAGGGCAAAATTTGTAACGTAAATCGTAATACCCATTGAGCAATTTGTCACGTACAGAATTGTCAAAAAATGCCATTTTTGGGAGGTCATTACTCTTGAACCACTGGAGATATTTTGTTGAAAAAATTTTTGTGAGCTATTTGGGGCAGGGGCAAGGTTTTCACAAAAAATTATCAAAATCGAAGACAAAAAGTTTGACTCCGCACCGCACCTTTAAATGGATAGCTTTTTTCTACAAATCAAAAGGAAAATCCTTATATTTTAAGTAAATTTCAATTAGTTTTGGCGTATGAAAAATGTCAGATTTTCGAGGAATCGTACAAAAAAGCGATAGATTGATTAATTTTTAACCAATTTGTAAAATTAACATATTTTGAGTTTTGAAAAACATGTTTCACTGTCCAGAATTTAAAAAATATATATTTAGGGGACTATATCTTTAAAAATCCAGCGCACGGTCGCATTTATCATGCTGATTTGTTTTTTGCAAAACGGTGTATGTTGAAACCGGTTTATTTTGATTTACAAAGGCTGGAGTGGGTTTTTATATGCTTATGAGAACAAAAAAATACTTTGTATTCTGGATTTTAAGGTTACCACACCGGCCAACATTTAAATGACTAGATCACTGTTTAAAAAAACTGCACTGTCTTCAAATAGCGCGGGTTGACAATATATACTCCAAATGACTTTTTTACCATTTTTTTGGTTTACTATAAACTAATCGTTTAAATTTAGACTTCTGCTCAAGTGCTGCAATTCTTGATGGCTGTGTTTCTTATTTCCCTTCTTCAGTTCAAACTACATTTACAGTACCCAAAAGATCCATTCTGCAAAGATCTCAATCCTACGTCGATGAACCTATATGCGATTTTATACTTTCCTTTTTTTGTTTTATTTGTGCATTATTTTTACGCAACTTATTTTAAAAAATCATACGTGATAAAATATAATAATTTCAATAAAACAAAATGAGTTTAGGACATAATAGAAAAAAGTATTATGACGTTTGAAAAATTTCTATTTTTTTCAAAACAAACATAAAACCATACAAAATGCATATACAATTCTAAGCAGACTTTGTAGGTCAAAATTCCAGGTTGATTTACCAGCCTTGAAAAATGCTCTAGGAACAGAGCAGAAAAAAGGGACGATTTCTCTCCAGGCGTGAGTTTAGACAGAAACAATGTGGACTACTCTGAGATGGACATTATTTACACCATAAGAAATTTGTATTTGGTTGTATTTGATTTGGCCAGCTGCCCACTGAATAAACATTTCTACAATATAATAATAATTTATTTATACGTTGAATTAATTACACAGCATTGTTACATTTTTTTAGTTTGATGAAATTACAATTGAAAAAAACATACTCACAGCAATCTTTGACAAGCGCGAAATCGCCACTTTTTCAATTAGAAGGTTATATTTGTATATGTAAGAAACAATTATAAATTTGAAAAGTGGCTATTTCGCGCTTGTCAAAGATTGCTATGAGTATGTTTTTTAATTGTAATTTCATCAGCCTAAAAAATGCAACAGTGCTGTGTAATTAGTTCAACGTATAAATAAATTATTATTATATGACAGAAATTTTTATTCAGTGGGCAGCTTGAAAATCAAATACAAATTTCTTATGGTGTAAATAATGTCCCTCTCAGACTAAAGCTAAAGTCTTCCAGGCTGAAATTAAAGGCGTAACCACTCTCCGCCAGGAAGAAATAAACAATAAACTTGCGAGCGAGAAAAATTAAAAAAAAGTTTCAGCGGTTATGTAACCAATTATTATTTAGTTGCATCATGTGTTTTTTTGCACGCGATATTTTCTCAAAAAACAAGTTACTTCACCACTCATCTATTTTCACCCTGATAGAATTTATCTTTAGTCTACATCTTTTCTGTCTAAACTCACGCCCGGGGAGAAATCGCCCCCTTTTTTTGCTCTATTCCTAGAGCATTTTTCAAGGCTAGTCTACCACTTTTCTATGTAAAATTGTTATAAATGTTTTTTGTTGTATTTTTTAATACAAAATTTCATTTAAACAGGTTTGATAATAGCTTACCTTGTACTAGATTTTGCGACCACTTCAAACAATTAAACAATGGCAATAAAATAGTGACACGGCAGTGCAGGGCTAAATCGCCCGTGGCGCTCCTGCGCCACCTCTGATTGAAGTTATTATTTTAAAAAAATTTTTTTCTAATTTATTTCTTTCCCAGCGAAGAAAAAATTTAAAATGTTTTTTTTGTTGTTCTCGCCGTTTTCCGCGCGGTTGAAGTAGATGGCACTGGGTACTGGTTCGTTTTCCGCCACCAATTAATTTAAAATTTAAAATGTTTTTTTGTTGTTTTCGCCGTTTTCCGCGCGGTTGAAGTAGATGGCACTGGGTACTGTTTCGTTTTCCGCCGCCACCAACCACCACCACAAAAGGGATTGGGCTAAATGAGATATAATTGCAAAGCTTACGGTCGGGAGAATGTCATAAAGAGGTTTAAATTTAGAAAAAAAATTTGCATGGACATCTTTAGTCTGGACAAAGCATTTTCACAAAAAGGGGAAACCTATGGATTTTTGAAAGTGAAAATTTTTTGTCTTTGAATTGGCTCGAACTTATTGATAAGAGTAATTAAAATGTAAAACCAAAATGTCATGTTTTTTTGGTAAGATTAACATGGACATCTTAATACTGGACAAACGTTTTTTCACTAAAAAGAGGAATGACCTTCCTTCCCAACTAGCAAAATGATTGGGGTAAATGAGATCATTGCAGAGCAATGATCTCATTTAAAGTAAATTTAAAGTAAATGAGATCATTGCAAAATCATTGCAAAGCTTACAGACAGGGGAATGTCATAAAGGGGTTGAAATTAAAAAAAAATTGCATGGACATCTTTTGGTTGGACAACACATTTTCACAAAAACAGAGCCCTATGGACTTTGAAAGTTGAAAAATTTTTTATCTTCGAATTGGTTCAAACTTATTGGTAAGAATAATTCGCCAATGTAGAGTTAGAATATCATGTTTTTTGGAAAAATGAACATAAACATCTTTATGCTTGAAAACGTTTTTTCACTAAAAGGGGCAACGAACTTTCTTTTTAACCACGAAAAGGATTGGGCTAAATGAGATATTATTGCAAAGCTTAAGTTTCAAGGAATGTCATAAAAGGGTTGAATGTTTCAAAAAATAAATAACAAGGACATTTTTATGCTGGACAACGCATTTTGACCAAAAGGGGGGCTTCTTCCCAACCACAAAACGGATTGGGCTAAATGAGGTATCATTGCAAAGCTTACAATCTGGAGAATGTCATAAAAGGGTTAAAATTTAAAAAAAATAACATGAACATCTTTATATTGGACAACCTATTTTTACCAAAGATGGAAGAACCTTCCTCCCCAACCACAGAAAAAATTAGGATAAATGAGATATTATGGAAAGTTTTATAATTCAGGGAGCATCATAAGGTGGTTGAAATTAGTAAAAAATTAACACGGACATTTTTATGCTGGACAACATATTTTCACCAAAAGTGGGAAAGACCCTTCTCCCCAACTAAAATTAGAGTGGGTAATTGAGGTATCACGGGAAAGCTTACAGTCAACGTCATAAAAGGGTTGAATTTTGAAAAAAAATAGTAAATGAATATAAAAATTGCCGGAAAAATTATTTGTCAGCCGTTTGGCTGACACGGGCTACTTGTTCTAATAAAATTCCATTAAAAAATATAATTTTAATGAAATACCATTTAAATGGAATCTTATTAGAATGGTAGTTATTTAAAAATGTGTGATTTAAATGGTACTTTTAAATGTGATGAAAAAACACAAAGAGGATTTTCCGTGTGTGGGGTGTGCGCGTAAATCAACCGTTTGTTAGCGAGATATGCTTAATTATTTCAGTCTTAATTATTTTTGAACATAAAAGAGGTGTAAAACAAACCGAAAAGCCGGTGGCCAGACAAACAGTACTATATTGTGTAAAAGTTTACAAATTTAATAGACCTATATGCTTATCATGGGCGGAGCAAATTATAATATTGTGATATAAATAGTCGCCCTGTGGCCTGACCGCGTCACCTACATTGTATGATGATCACGGTTTTATGTAAACACTGTTTTCAATAAAAAAATATATTCAATATTTTCTGATTCGAAAAGCGGTCGGTTAAATTATTACAGTTATATTTTTTAAAGTGAGTTATATTTTTTATATTTTGTGGTTCTTATGTTTTATTTACATATATTGTTTAAATTTTAAATTTTTGGTTTTATTTTACTTTAGGCGTTTTAAAAAAGTTAAAAGTTTAGTAAAGAAAATATATATGTTGTTGCGGGTGCTGATTCCAAATATCAGAAATAAAAATTGCGGAAATTAGCTGTTTTTAAGATATTCAAGGGGAAGTCCAAAAAGTCCTATGCAAAATTTGTGTTTTGGCACTTTATACATAACTATGGCTTTAGGACTTATTTGTTAACAAATTTTTCAGGTTGTTTTGGATGTTTATTAAATCTAAAGATTTTGGCGCACTTTTTTATGTTTATTAAATATTGATTCCTAAGTCATAAACTTTTATATGTGGACATAAAAATGCAATTTTTTTGGAAATTTTATATTGCTAGGGATTTCGAGAAATGTGAAGAAAATTTCTGGAGAATATAAACCTTTTAGGGAGTGCTGATTTTGAATATCACGATATGTTTGTAAATTTCTGAAAATTAACCAGTTTTTTTTTTGAGATATAAAAAGAGAATCAAGAATTGTTTTGAAAGTTTTTTGTTTTTTGAATATAATTAAATTCAATTCAATTCAAAAATTTCTCTTTTTTATATTTCAGAAACGGTTAATTTTCAGAAATTTACGAATACATTGTGATATTTGAAATCAGCACTCACCAAAAGGTTTATATTCTTCAGAAAATTTCTTCAAATTTTTGGAAATCCCTAGCAATAAAACTTCCCAAAAATTGCATTTTTATGTCCATATATAAAAAACTTTATGACTAATTTAATTTTAATATTTAATAAATATAAAAGACTGCCAAAGTGTTTATATTTAATAAACATCCAAAACAACCTGTGTTGCACGCGTTCGAAGCGCGAAAAATAAGTTCGCCATCATTGCCACAGTTAAAAATTCAAATTTATCTTATTTTTTCTTCTTCTTATTATTATTATTAATTAAAAAATATTAGAAAAGTCACTTGTATGTCATTGCGAACTGAGATTAATTTTTTTCAAGATTGAACTTCAAAAATGATAGAATAGCTATAAAAATGCTTAAAGAATGGAGTAAGGAAAAAAGCGTATTTTAAACATGTGTTATAGTCCAAGTCCAAAGTTGACGTATCAGAACTGTAGTAAATTAGCATCTGGCACATGCAGTTGCAGATGGACCACCAAAAACATGGACAACAAATTTTTATTTGGCTTTAAAAGCTAATTTAAGCTTATTTTTGCTAATATTATTTATCCTAAGACTAAACAAAACCAAAAAATTAAGCTAAATTGTATTTTGACATATTTTTATTTGATTACATGTTTTCGACGAATTTTCATTTTTTTCAAAAATGAAATTTAGCCCATTTTTTACTGATTGTCATACAAAAAAATGGTAGGCACTAGAAAAAATTTTAAACTATATTTAGAGCCACCAGACTCTGGGCAATCCGAAAAAATTATTTTTTAGTTATTTAAAAGCTAACTAAAATTTTTTCTTTAATAGCATAAATTGTACATACCAAAAATAAGCAATTTTTGGGCCTAAATAGGCTCATAACTTTTTACGGAAAACTTTAGTCGTAAAAATGACATCAAAAATCAGGTCTACGTGTCCGACTTAGGTTTATGTTTTATGGTTTACTTACAAAAATGTTTTATATGCGTATTTTACGTTTCGATAGGTCAAACTGATAATTGGTACACGTATGGGACTTGTACCGTTGCTTACTAAATAAAAAAAAACACTGTAGACCATATAATAATGATTGTTATTCTATAAATCAATGACATATTTAGTTGTAGTTCCTTTAATAGTCGGGTAAGACAATTGGGTATTGGGTATTGGATCATTCCTCTCAGTTTTGTTAAGTATTTATAACAAGTCACTGAGGTGACAACCACTTTTTTATATAGTAATGTTTGTGTAAATATATATTTAAAAATAAAAGTGTTAAGATTAGTATTGTTATGTTACCATGTATTTGTGGTTGCCATATCTTCTGCTGGTACACAGAGAGGGAAGGCAGATCACAGTAAAGTGTGTCATATAATGGGCGTTGTGGAGCGTTTTGCAGCTAAATAAATTATGCTCCCAGCAATCTTAGACAATCGCAAAATCGCTATTTTTTTCAAATTTATAGTTGGTTTTCACACAAACAATTACAACCTTCTAATTTAAAACGTAACAATTTGTTTGAAAAGAAAAAAGTTTGAAAAGTTTGCAATTTCCAAAAATGCTACGTGCAAGTTATTTTTAATTATCTTTCCTTCCCACTATAAAAAAACTACAACTGGAGTGTGTAATTATGGTTGAATTATATCTGGCTGACGCTGAAAATTAGAATGCAGACGTGAGGGGACCAATTAAAATTGTGCGGTAATGACGTTTTTTTTAAACAAATTAGAACGCAGAATTTTGTTTTAATTCCACCTTTTTACAAAATATACAAGAATTAACAATCTTTGGCCCTTTAAAAAATTGCATTTGGGTTTTAAATTAAGTAAATTGATAAATAATTATTAAAATATGTGTTTTGATCTTTATTATTAAACCGATTTCGATAAAAATTTTGAATGGCTTTGTTGTTAAATAGTCGATTCAATACTGCAATTTTCGCGGTCAGCTAGATTTTATTTGCCTATAGTTTATCATATGGTCTGCTTTCTTCATTTTGTAAGCAACTGCAAACGTCATTTGGTAATTTACTAGAATCTTCCTGGAACTAGTCCAGCTATTATGTCCGGAGAAAAATTGCCTTATTTTCCTGCTCTTTTCTCAGGGAATTTTTCATTCAAGTTAGTATTTCACAAACATTTTGTTTCCGCAAATTTTCCTTGGATTTTTTCGAAAAAGTTTAAAAAATAGGTATAGCCTTATCAACAAAATGGTATAAATGTTTGGAAGACTTATTGTAAGATTTTCACGAATTGATTAATTATGTCAATTGTAGATCATCTCATATCTCATTATGTGTGTATAATGTATTGAGTACTGACGTGCTAAAATGTTGTAATATACTTTGAGAAATAAAAATTGTTTTAGCTTTTAAGAATGTTTTCCCAGACACACGATTGGAAAAAGTTTAATGCCTCCGAATTTAAATGGACCAAAGTTTTTCTGCCGGGTGAATTCGACGTCACTAGTGCTCTTTGGTTAACGAACAGCCACTGGTCCCTTAGTTTTCCACTGGCTGTAATTTACCTCATTTTAGTGTTTAGCGTTAAAAAACTTATGGAAACTCGAAAACCGTATAGTTTGCAAAAAACTCTTGTAATTTGGAATTTCACAATGGCATCTTTGAGTTATATGGGATCTTACTACACAGTTAAAGAATGTTTAGGTAAAGTTGTCGGGTTAGTAAAATTTAGTATTAATTCTTTTATTTTCAGCAATAAATCCAAATTTTATACTCTATTCTAACCGGAAATTTTGCCATAATATGCAAATTTTTGCAGTAATAACTAGAGTTGTGCTAGTTAACTTACTAGTTACTAGTTAACTAGTGCATTTTTCGGATTAGTCAACTTACTAGTTGATAATTTTGAGCAATTAACTTACTAGGTAACTTACTAGTTTAAAATTTGAAGCAATTAACTTACTAGTTAACTAGCTAGTTAGCTGGAAAACACTAGTTATTTCAACTAGTTAAAACATTTTTTGATAAAAATAAGATTTATTCTGTAATTATTTTTCCGATTTCTACCGCAGCTGGCTAAAACTTTATAATCTTTATATTTATAAACAATTTGCCATATGGTATTATTTTACCATATTTTACAGGGAACTGCAAAAATTCAGGGAAAATTACTGTATTTTTAAAAAAAGTAATTTCTTCCACTAGAATAAAAAAATATACACAAAAATACAATATCTTATCTTTAATTATTAAACAATAAGGGCGCACTATATTGGCAAATGTTACAAATAAGCTATTATTTTTTTATATTATAAATATATATATTATTTATAAATATTATTTTTGTAATAGAGTAATTAAATTTTGGAACAAATTAGAAAAATCAATTGTTCTTAGTAAAACATTACCCATATTTCGAAAAAACTAGACTCCGTCACAATCAATTCCCTATTAAATTTATAATACACATATTAATTTAATGTAACATCAATTGTGTTTTCTTGTGATTCTTTTTTATGACTTCAGTTTATATCAGTGTTTAGTATTTGTAAACCATTATAACTGAATAAACATTGAAACATTGAAACATTGAACTGCCGCCATTTAGGAACTAAGGCGTTAAAGCAAAAAAAATTATAATAAGACGGTTTTAACTAATTCCTAGTTTATTTTTCTAACTTTAAAATTTACAAAAATGTATTATAAATATAAATATAAGTTTGCTCGTTACTAAGTCTAAGCAAAACCTAAAAAACAACCTAAACTTTCTTCGCGTAGCTATTTGTAAAAGTTTAGGTTGTTTTCAAGGCTTCACTTAGGCTTAGGAACGCATAGGCTTAACCTAGCTTAACCTAAAAAAGTCGAATAAAACCGAGTTAGCCTATATTGCGCGCTGAAAAGTTCGCGTGGCGCGCGTTGAAAAGTGGTAACTGCTTTTATACTGATAGCTATGCTGCTGAAGCAAAATGCCCCACGGCGAAATAGGCTATAGTCTGCTCAGCTACTTTCTAAAAAGGAGATCTCCGTGAATAAAAACAACTCGGCTTTGTTTTCAATTTTTTTGTAGAATAAATGCGGCCTAGCCCACAACCGGAGGTCTAAGCTTATCTTTTCAACAATGTTTGGCCACCAAAAGATAAGTTCTCCCACGGTAGGGTGCATTCCTGCTAAACGCAGACTTAGTGAACTGGTGTGAGATAGGTAGGCCCCCTTACCCCTTAACTCTATTTATATCTGTAAATCAACTCAAAATAACAAAACGTAAGTAAATTTTATTTCATTCTCAACTTACACTTATATCTATGTCGTTTTGCCTCTATTTCTTTGATGTTTTTATGCTATCTAACTATCATATTATTATTTACCTTAGTTTACAATTTTGTTTTTTGGTTATTTCCTTTTCACTATTATTATATATTATTCTCATACAAAAATGTAAAACTCACATCTGCTCCCTAAAATCCCCTGATAGGGATGGGGCCTTGACTAAAATTCTATATCAACAACAGTGCTGATATAGGGTATTAGGCGGCAATATGGAATATCCATCGCCGGCCCGCTTCAGCTATAAAAAAAAAGATTAACAGTTTTTGTAATATAAAAAATTGTTTAAAGATGTAAATATGAGATTAATATTATTTAATTACATATAACTAAGTTAAAACCTTAGTTTTTAAATTGCGGCGGTTTGGCGGCTATTTGGCGGCAGTTTGGTGGCAGATTTGGCGGCGCACATCCAACACGTCAATATTGAAGAGTAAAAACGTCACTAATTCTGTATATCGGTTATAAAAAATCAATCCACACACAGACAAGAAGTTAATTATAAATAGTATAAGATTATAATGTTAAAAATTATATTCAAAGACTAGTTATATGTCCCGGCACAGTAAACTCCAGAAAATGAAAAACCGGTATCGGTGGGCTGTATATTCCAGAAATCGGAGTCAAACTTATCTTAAATTTTAGCAGCTTTTTGGCAAAATTTATGATTTTAAAGCGATTTAATAATGCGCTTGACATTTTTTTTCTGAGGTTGTTTTTATTTATAATTTTTTTTTCGAGAAAATATAAAATCTGTTTTCCATGCCCTTTTTAACTAGTTCGTTTATACAATTGTTCAAATGGAAATAAAAAAATCGAACTGGATAGACAAAAGTGTTAATTTATAGCTTGTTTTGTCCATTAGGTGTCGAAAAAAGCCTGAAAAAATATACTATTACTGAATTTTATTGTTTTTTGACGGTTTTATTTTATAAATTAACAGTTGTTTTGATGAAAATAAAATTTGTTTCCCATTGGTTTTTTACTGGTTCGTTTCACTAGTTGATGGCATGGGAATGAATAAATCGAGCTGGACAGGCCAATGTTAAATTTTGGACATAAAAACCTAAAAATACTTACTATGGACGTATTTTACATGTTTTTTAATTGCTTGGTTTTATGAATTATTATTTGGCTTTGCTAAGAATAAAATTAGTTCCCCCTGACTTTTTTTACTAGTTTAATAACTATAGTTGTTAGAACTAGTAAATTGAACTAGTAAAAATTTGCATGCAATACAACCTGAAGGTCTTTCTGTTTCAAATGCAAAATAAATCAATATATATATTATATTGTATTGTTTTAAATGATTAAAAAACATACTTAATTTTTGATGTAAAACTTCGACAGTAAATCAGTTTTTCAAAAGATTTAATAAAAAAAAGTAAAATCTAAATCAAAATTGTAAAACACTTATAGTACAAAATTGTATACCGTTTTGGTTTACAAAAAAACATAGTTTTTTTAAAAAAAAACTTTTTTTTTCATTTACATAATTGAGTTTCGAATTATGTTTTGGTAGTCAAAATTTGTTTCATTTGTTTTTTTTTAAATTTAAATATTGTATTCCTAATTGTGTTTATTATAAACAGGACACCTTGAGCTATCAATTTGTCGGGGGAAATGGTGAACTTAGATCCGAAAGTGAGAACTCACTGAAATCTATCCCCTCGCATAAACCAAATCTTAAACCAAACATTAAAACATTTTTTCACTTTCCGCTTCAAGTTCCTTTTCGCGGTTCCAAAGTCCAAAAACTTTCCAAAAGGCTTGAAATTCCTTTAAACGGCGCTAAAAACCCGGGACCATTAATATAATGCGCCCAAATCGCTATAATAAACGCTATAATATGCCCCAATTAGGTTGACTAGAAAGGCGAGGGCCCTACGGGCCTTCTCCTTTCTAGTTTTGTATATCGATGTTGGATATAATTAAAATTAATATCCACATTAATAATAGTACCAGAAACGTTTTGAAACATAAAGCAAACAAATTTACTATTTATTAAATCGTTTAAATTGCAGCTCTTCAATCGTTTTGAAAGCTGACCCACTTGAGTTCTTAATTTCCGCAAATTTAAAAATGATCAGAAAATTTAGAACATTATAAAATGAATTAGATAAATTAATTTATTTTTTAAAATTGAGAACAAGGGAAGCTTTTCTAAAATCGGTTTCACCAACAAAGGTAGTGATCAGACA
>JASAMX010016360.1:0-13423 GCA_030248175.1 Microlaimidae sp. YZB2_3
TGCTCATGTTTACTGTTAATATAGTCACTCGTCAGTGATGGAATCACCTCATTCCGTCCGGGAATTAACAAGGTTGAATTTTTTGCAGTTTGCAAAATCATATTCTCAAAAGTGGGTATCAGAACTAACAAACTGGTGCAAAACTATAAAAACTTTTTATTAGGCTCAAAAACCCATGTCCCTACCGAAACTGTTTCTACCGTTCCGCCCATTATCAGCCAAAACATAGCAACAGCGCGCAATAAAATCTAAATACACAAAAAATGCAATGAAACATCAAACTACATAAACAAAGGCTCAAAATGTATTTGAGTTGAAACGCTCTATAATCTCAAAAATCTAAACTGCAATGAATTAAGTAAGACTCAAAATCAATAAATATATAATCTCGAAAAACCCCAAAAAAACTAAATTAAAAACAAAAAAATTAGGCTACAAAAAGATTGAGTAAAAGATAAAACTATAAATACTAATTTTTAAAGCTACTGAATAAATAAATAAAATAAATTTAAAACAATTAGAATAATAAAAATGCGTAAAAATTTGGTAAGGTTGGGGATAGGGAAAGGATAAATGGTTGTTATATATAAATACCAAAAAAAGTCACAAAACGATGCCGGAAAATATATTTGACGGGTTAATACGGTGCGCCACTATGCAAAATTCCGGTGAGCCTAGGTAGCTTAAAAACATTCTCCAACGGAGGAGAAATGCACCTGTTGTTTAATTCTGAAAATTCAAACTTTAATTTTTAAATTAAAACTATTGCTATTGCACTAGAAGAACGGTGAAATCTTTAGATCTTGGATAACATTAATATTACAAGATAGCTGTTCCAGCTATCGTAGATAGCTGAACTACCTAATTAGTGTTTTCAGTCTTGGAAGAAAAATGCTTGCTATCTGGCTTTGAGGTGGACGGCTAGTTTGGTGTAGTACCGTACCCCGACTATATATCGAAAGACTATATAACACCAAATCGCAGAACATAGGGAACTTTGTCCTTAAATGGAAACAAAAACCCCACCAATGTGCATATTGTTGGCTTAAAAACCATTTGAAGAATCAATTTGTATACAATAATTGATAAATATTTTATTTACTCCATTCTGCTACTAATAAAACCAGCATATGCAAATACCAATAGATGCAATTTTCTAGCCGCTCAAAAAAGTGTTTGGACGCTATTTCTCGAGTAAAAAACATTGACGGCAGTCTTTTGTGTAAACGCATGGCTATACCATTTTCTATGTAGGAAGTCTTTTCTCAGAACTTAATTCTCGTCGCAAATTTTCTTGCACAGAGCCCCGCCTTAGCGGAAACGCTTGATATATCCCAATGATAAAACCTACATTTGAACTTGAGAATTTCTCGCATGCTCCGCCGCCGGAATTTGCCGGAAATGGAATGGTGCGGAGAACTATCATTTCGTTCTCAAGACTTAAAACTATATTGAGTACCAACAAGCATTATATTCAAGTTCCAATGTAAAATTGACTACTCATGACGGCGAATTAAATAGTCGAGAAAACTAAATGTGTGCAAATATCCGGAAAAATGATAAGCCCATCACGTACTGTCGGTAAATAAGGGTCTCAAAAAATAAATTTTGGCGATTTGCATACAAACTAAAACCAGCCGACTCGATATTTTGTAGCCGTCGAATCGAATATCCAACAACTTAGCAACCATTCAAAATTTTTTTACAAAAGCGGTTTATAATCAGGATTCAAAACCCATATTTACCAAAATTATTTATCCAAATTATCAAATGGCCAAAGTCGGTTGACTATTTTTTGTAAAAAGGTAAGTCAAAACAATTCTGGTTCTAATTGTTTTTATAAAAAGGTTTTCAAACTGCACAATTTTGTCCCGCCCATGTCTGCATATCAACTTTTTGATGCCCAGCCAAATAATTCAACCATAAGGCCTGGCTCCATCTCGCCAAACCGTTCCTTCGGATAATTCCAAAGGAATTTTTATATAGAAATGTCCTTTGCACCAAGCCAATGTCGGATTTTTTTCTTTTGCAATGAGCAATGAGGTCATTAATTTGTCCTTCGGAGAAAGTCCTCCAAAGGTCAAATTCTAGCGAAATGTCCAAAAGGCCACAAACACGAGACGTTGTCCCTTCGGATTTGTCGGACTTTTCCCTTTGCAATTTTCCCCTCGGATTTTGTCCAAAGGACGTTTGTTATAAGTACTTACCGATACCTTATTTCGTTTTTTAATATTTAAAACTGCACATATTTAATTTGTTACTGTCCTTTTCATACAAAATTAGGATGTTTAGCCAGATATGATGTAACCATACACTAAAACCAATTGCCCCTATTAATGATTGTCTATTCTCAATTATTTTGACTCTAGGAATTTAGTGACTCCGCATCTCATACGGAGCTCTCAAAAATAGGGTAAATAACCATTAAAAACATTTAGGAATGTGGAGATCATAAATATGGTAACTTTATACAAAAATAAATATACTGGTAAATATAATCTTAATCTATCTAAATTATTTTGATAAATATATCAAAATATCAAATGGTGAAATGGTGAGAAAAATAAAAATTATTAAATGTTAGGCCTATCTCAAAAAGTATTTGTAGTAAAAAATTATTCTATTTGTCAAAAAGCCTATAGTTTGAAAAATTCTAGGTCTCAAAAATAGCAATAATATCTTGACAATACCGTGCTTACGGAAAGATCGCATCACACCGGGGTTGATGGACGCTAAAGAAGTGATAAACTGTATAGCTATTCATTGTGTACCGATAGAAACGTGGGGATTATGGTATCGTTGCGCCATATCAAAATGATAAATGCCTTGCACTGTACTTAATTTACTACTGTTGGCATAACTATAAAAAGAAACTCACAAGGAAAAAAACTTTTTATGATAATAGGTATTTTTATTTCCAAATATTATTCACCGAGTTCGTTTTTTTACTCATTCTGTAGTTATTTCGTGTTATTTTTAACAAAATTCTGACAAGTCCCATATTTTTAAAGAGGATGTGCCAGGGGGAAAAGGTGCGAATTTTCCGCTTTTATCAAGCTTTTCTGAAAATTACAAAAAACCTAATTTATGAAAAAATATAGGCAGGGTATATATTTTAAAAGAAGGCAAAGAAAATTTATTTTGTGGATATTTATGATGAGAGAACATTCATTTTATAAGCTAATCTCAGCGCGGCAAATCCAATAAAAAGTGGGTGGAATGAACAAACTAACCATAATTCTAGAGCCATGACGGTCATTCTCCGGGAAACCTATTAGAATGGGAGCTCAAAATCGATTTTCCACCAAAAAATGCCAAACTCAAAAATAAATAAATCAAAATTTGTTTGTGATACAACAACAATTATAAATTTTCGAACAAAAAATGTACTCAATAAATAAATTATTAGATTGATAGATTGTTACTATAAATATATTGGCAGAACATTAGAGTAAAATATATTGGTGAATTTTATAAATAGATTGACTCATTAGAGTAAATATTTCCAAATATTTCAAAAAATATAGTAGTCTAAATTATCAAAAAATAAATTAGAAAAATATTTTGGCAGAAAATATATTGGGATCAAAAATTATTATTCTGAAACTATAGTGGGAACATTATAAATATTTTGGAAATTATAAATATTATAAATAATTAGCTAGATTCTATTAATAAATATATTTCAAAAAATAAATTATTAGTGGGAAAATATCAAATGAATCTATACTGTTACTGTTAAATTATGAATTTAGCTGTTACAATAAATAAATTTTCAAAAATATCAAAAATATCAACAAAAAATTAGTTAGAGTAAATATAAATTAGAGTAAATATATAGTGGATTTACTAAACGAAAATATAAATTAGCTTGGTGATTCTGAATTTAGTTTTATTAGACTATAAATTAGGTGATAGTTTTTCTAAAAAATATTTTATTGTGCTAGCTTACTGTGTCTAAGGGAAAAATTGGATTTAATTTGTCTAATATTTGGGCTAAAAATATAAATTAGTTTTAACTTTTTAATGGTGGCGAAAAAGTTCTCAAAAAAGTTTGTGGCTTTATATACCAATTGATGAATTCTACTGTATAAACATGAACCCAGTATTACATACGGTGCCAACAATTTGTCGCGCACACCTGCTTGGTTGTTCAATCATGTTTAGTTTAGTAAGTAAATTTATAGTCTTGTGTGGGCTCTCTCTAATCAGGATTAGCAATTTGAGACTCCAAACGTATTTTAGCAACTTAATTTCACAAATGTCCAAAACCATTGTGCAGCCCAGTGTAATGACTGCCTACTATAAGTTCTCAATTGAGCACACTTTAATCAAATGTATGCCCGATTTTGCACAACAGATACTTTTCATTGCAAATCCCGCAAGATTGCAGCTATAAGTGGTATATCGTAAAAATCAACAGATTTGATGAATGATATGTTTACTTAAACACTTTTCCAATATGATGATTTTATATCATAATTTTTAAGCTCACCAACACCTTGTCCTAATCCCTTGACTCAAAATTAGGTTTTCATCGTTGTTGGGATGTTATTTTTCATAACTTACTATTGTTAATATCATGTTTTCTAGTTTGATTATTCTTCAAATTTTAAAAATATTTTCGTTGTGGGACGCCATCAATATTAACTAACTGCATCTCGAATTGTAGAATCGTCAAGAGATTCTAAGCCAAGGGAGGTTTTTTGTACTTATATCTATTGTGACTTATAATAAATTCATCGTTTTCACTCATTATGTTGCATGACGTATCACGCACACCTTTACTCACATAATCTTCTTGATTAACATAAATTATTTTCCCGTAAGCAAGTTGAATTTTTATTTCAATTAACTTAAAAAATTATAATCTAAACAAAAATCGTGCGTGCTGGAAAAGTGTTTAAGTGAGCATATCGTCATCGAATCTGTTGATTTTTACGATAGTTACATTTGAGTATAGCTGCAATCTCAGAATTTGCAATGAAATATCTGTTGTATAAATCGGGCATACAGTTGGTAAGATATGCTCAATTAAAAAAGTTTTATAGTAGGCATCATTTTTACACTGACTACAGCAATCGGTCAATTTCACTTGTGAAATTAAGTTCTAAAAATACGTTTGAAACTCTGGATTCACCTTAATTCTTTGATTAGAAAACCACGCAAGAACTACTGAATTTATTATTACTAAACTAAACATGATTTGGAACGACCAAGCAGCTGTGCGCGACAAATTGTTTATGCAAACAAAACGACACCGTATGTAAATTATTTGAGATTACTGTTTATATACGTAAAATTCATCGATTGCGGTTCCTATAAAGCCGCGAATTTTTTTTTAGTAAAGACGTTTTTTTTCCGCCCGGGTTTTTCTCCACGTTAAAAGTTAAAACTTAATTTCCTGTTTTAGCGCGAAGTCTCTAAACAAAATTAAATCAAATTTTCCCTTTAGACGCGGGGTAGCGCGGAGCGTGGAGCGAATAAAATGAAGCTTTTCAAAAAGCGAAACTTTATCACGCATTAACTCTATAGGTCCTATCGAAAACTTAAGAAAATTAAAATCACTTTAACATAAAGAGTGTTACTTCCGTTGCGTAAAAATCCCTTTTTATACACTTCCGACTGCGATGTTTTCTTCATACTCTAACTGACTTTTGTTGGAATTTTTTGGAACTTCTATAAAAATTTCTTTATTGTGACACTGACAGTAACTAAAATTAACAGTAACAGTATGATTCGTTAAATACTTTTTCCACTAATATAATTTGGTTTTGAAACGTTTATGCCTTCTTAATTAAATAAAATCTAGCGAATTAAGGGTGTTTTGTTTTAAATGTTATCAGTTTCTTAAAAGTTTTATTCCAAAGAGAACGTAAGTTTCATAAAACCAATCGAGATTAGTAAAAAATTTTTGGAAGAGATTTACTGCTACAAAACCAAATATTTTCTTAAACTTGTTTAATTAATTTAAAACATTTGTTTAAGATTGCTTGTCGACGTTTATGGTTTTAAAAATTTGGAAAAATCACGTCTCTCTGAGGTCGTAGAAATCTGAGAGGACCAAATCAAATACGGTTGTTATATGAAATTATTATTATTAAGCATTATGTTATGACGTTATATATTTATATTATTTTTTATTTAGTTATGACGTTTTTTAAACGTAATAATATTTTATTAATTATCATTTTTTGTTCAAAAATTTATAATTGTTGTTGTATCACAAAAAATAATTAATCGAATTTTATTTATTTATTTTAGTTTAGTATTTTTTGGTGGAAAATCGATTTTAAAAACTTGCGTTCTTAATCGGTTTTTACAAAATAACCGTCATAACTGTGAAATTATTTAGTTAATCCTTTCATTTCACCCCACTTTTTGCTGGATTCAGCTACACGTAATTAGCTTATAAAATAAATGTCTACATCCATAAGATATCACAATATATAAATTTTCTTGCATATTTTCTTTTAAAATATATACCCTGCTATATTTTTCATAAATTAGGTTTTTTGTAATTTTCAGAAAAGCTTGATAAAAGCGGAAAGTCGCACCTTTCCACTGGCACCTGCTCTTTAAAAATATGGGACTTGTCAGAACTTTGTGTTCAAAAATAACACAAAATAACTACCGGAATGCCTAAATTAAAAAAACGAACTGCGTGATAAGATATTGGAAATAAAAATACGTATTATCATAAAAAGTTTTCCCTTGTGGTTTTCTTTTATAGTTCCAAAATCCAACAGTAGTAAATTAAGTACAGTCCAATACCGACGTTTACGTCGTTTATGAACGCGGTTAAACCCAGCTGATCCCGCGTTTCTATCGATTACACAATGAATAGCTTCTCTACCAGTTTTTATCACCTTCTTTTAGCCGCTAGTCGACCCCCCGGCGTAATCACGACATCCTTTCCCGTTAAGCGCGGTATTGTTGTCGACATATTTATTGTCCTGAAGTTATCAATTTTCAAACTATAGGCTTTTTGAATAGAATAACTCTTTACTACCGAATATTTTGAGGGAATCGCAGCATTAACAACGCTTAATGTAATTTTTATTTTCTCACCATTTCACCATTGAATATTGCATTTTGATGCAACTTTTTTTCTGGATGACAGATTTGATAAATTACATTATATTTACATATATTTTGGGCTTCTATAAAGTTACCATATTTCTGACTCCACCAAGTTCCTAAAAATGTTTTAATGGTTTCCTATTTACCCTACTTTAAAGCTCCGTATAAAAATAAAGTAAGCGGGTTAAGTTAAATTCAAAATAATTAAAAAAATGACAGATACGTAAAAATGGGCCAAAAATATTTTTTTATCGAGAAAAGTCCCTATGGTTACATCATATCTGGCTGACCTCTTAATTTTGTATGAAAGACATGAGCGGACAAATTAAATATGTGCGGTTTTAATGTTAAAAAACGAATAAGGGCTGGTTCATACTTATAACAAAACGTCCTTTGGACAAAATCCAAAGGGAAAAGTCCAAAGGGAAAAGTCCAAAGGACAAAATCCAAAGGACAACGTATTCATACTTTTGTCCTTTGGACATTTCGCTTTAGATTTTGACCTTTGGACTTTCTCCAAAGGACAAATTCTAAGTAGCGTTCATACTTCGTCCAAAGGAAAAAGTCCAAAGGACGTTTTGGCTTGTCCAAAGGACGTTTTGGCTTTTATAAAATTGTCCTTTGGAATTTATCCGAAGGACGTTTTGTCATAAAGTATGAACCAGCCCTTATGGTTGAATTATATTTGGCTGACGTCGAAAATTAGTATGCAGACATGGGCGGACGAATTAAAATTGTGCGGTTATGACGTTTTTTATAAAAACAATTAAGAACGCAGAATTGTTTTAACTTTACCTTTTTACAAAAAATATACAAAAATTAACCAACTTTAGCCATTTAAAAATTTGCACTTGGGTTTCAAACTGAGTAATTTGATAAATATTCATTAAAATGTGGGTTTTGATCCTTATTATTAAACCGCTTTTGTAAAAAATTTTGAATGGTTCTGTTGTTAGATATTCGATTCAATGCTGCAATTATCGAAGTCAGCTAGATTTTATTTGCCTATAGATCGCAAAATTTTAATTCCCACTAATTTTAATTGCCCGCAAAATTTTAAACCCTTATTTTACCGACGGTACATTGATGACTGTTTTATCATTTTTCAGGATATTTCACACGTTCAACTTTTTCTCAACTATTTAAATTCGCGTCATGAAAATATCAAATTTACGTTGGAACTTGAATCTAATGCTTCGCTTCCATTTCTCGATATATTTATCTTAAAACAAAATGATAATTTCAGCACGTCCGTTTACCGCAAACCTACCTTCAGCGGGGTGTATACAAATTCTCAAGTTTAAATGTAGTTTTATCATTGGATTAATATATAGAGCATTTCGCTTAACAAGCTCTGTGCCAAAATTTCAACAAGAAATTAAGTTCTAGAAGACTTTCTACATAAAAATGGCTATAGCCATGCGTTTACACAAAACTGCGTAAACATTTTTACTCAAAAAAATAAACATCCCAAACCTACTTTTTTAACGGCTAAAAAATTACAAGTATGTGTTGTGCTTCCATATCTAGGTTTTTATTCATCACAAGTTAAATCAAAATTAAATAAATTGTTTTCTCGATTATTGCCTCAAATTAATCTTAGAATAGTTTTTAAGCCAACAATGCGCATTAGTAGTTTGTTCCCATTTAAGGACAAAGTTCCCTATGTTCTGCGATTTAGTGTTATATATTCTTTCAATTGTCCTACCTGCTCGGTACGGTACTACGGCCAAACTAGCCGTCACCTTGGAACCAGAATCGCAGAGCATATAAGAATTTCTTCCAAGACTGGAAAACGGCACTAATTCGGGTTGTTCAGCTATCTACGATAGCTGAACAGCTATCTCTTCTATCTTGTAATATTAATGTTATGCCAAGTTCTAAAGATTTTCGCGTTCTTTCTAGTGATAGCAATAGTTTTAATTTAAAAATTAAAGAAAGTAAAGATAATCCAGAATTAAACGACAGGTATTCTTCTATTCCGTTGGAATGTTTTTAAGCTACTGCAGGCCGCACTCACCGGACTCTTTGAGTGAGTCAGCGCGCCGTGTTAACCGTCAAACAATTATCCCCGGTACCCAGTGTTTTGTAACTTTTTTATTACCTTCTTATCTCCTAACAATGTACCTTTTATCCTTTCCTATGTCCAACCTTACCAAAGTTTTACGCGTTTTCTTATTATTCTCGTGTTTTAAAATTTATTTTATTTATTTATTCGTAGCTTTAAAATTACCATATTTATCGCTTTATCATTTTTACTAAAATCTTTTATTTTAGCCTAACTTCTTGTTTTAAATTTAGTCTTTTAGTTTCAAAAAAATTACTGTCTTACTAAATTTTAAAATCTTCTTAATTCATTCCCAGTTTAAAATTTTTAAAAAAAGTATCAACCGTTTCTAAAACTCAATCCATTTTTAACCTTTGTTTATGTAATTTAATGTTTCATTGCATTTTTTGTGTATTTAAAAATTTTATTCACATATTCCTATGTTTTAGCTGATTGATAATGACAAACGGTATTGTCGAAACGTTTCAATTAGGGCATGGTTTTTAACAGAATAAAAGTTTTATCCTTCGCATTTGTCTTCATTTCTAATTCCCACTTTTTCAGAAAATATAAAAAAAAATTTCAAACTCCAAAATTCCGACCTTCGTTTTAAATTCCGAACAAATCAAGAGTGATTCCCATCACTGACAAGTGACACGCGTTCCGCGCACGTTTACCGTTACATAGTCACTTGTCTCGGCTGTGTGAGCGTGTGTTCAGTATCATTTGTAACTGGGCGGTGAATTAGGCTTAAGGGGTTAACTATATACCAAAATAATTAACCGATTTTGTTAATCGGTTTGTTTGAACCAGAGTCACCATCTAAACTTTTTAAAATCTGATCGGTATGGATAAACATTTCTTGAAATAACAAGGTCTATACTGTAGTGACGATAACTTGAGACAGTTTACTAAATTAAAAAGTACAAAATATTGTTTAAATTAACAAAAAATTTGGGTTCTAATTTGTATATTAATTTTTAACATTATTTTTCTATTTAAAACACTCCCGATGTGAATGACATGTTTTATAATAGTATCAAAATGTATACAGCGTAGTAAGGATTTTATCAATAGGTTGATGCCAATATGGTATTAATAGATTCATGATTTTTTTCTGGGTCGTTTTTATCCAAACTATAAATTTGCACGTTTTTTCCATTAGAACTGATATAAAAAGAACTAAAACATTGCGATTTTATTACTTTTTTGTAAGTTGCTTTATGTAATAATGTTTGTATTAAATGTCAGATTTGAGTATATGTATCCTTATAATTCGCACTTAATACGTTTTTAGAGCCAGTTGTTAAGTTCTAATAGAAACATGTAAGCTTTTGAGTTTTATTATACCTTGGGGATATAATAGAATGTATTGACTATAAACAGAAGTTTTATTAAAATTGTATTCTTTCATAACGCGACAATTACAGATATTTTGACTTTAAACTTATATGGTAAAAATGCATGTTTTTTTCTTTTTTATTTAAGAACAAAGTCAATGTAAAATATTATAAATAAAACCTTTGCTGGGTCGCTAAGCTGCTTGGACAAAGAAAAAACATTGTTTATTACAAATGTGGCATAAAAACGCTTGGTTTTCAGTTCTGGTAATATAAAAATATAAAATATTGGCTTGTTATTCGACTATTCAAAACACAAATGTGTGTGTACTGCTGCTAAACTATTTTTAGTGGCGTAAATTATATATAACTAAACATCTGTAACTTTCACATTTTATTTTTGCTTTTCAGACACGATTTCTTACTTAAATAAATATTGAGTAAAGCGAAAAGTACAAGCATTTGAAAAGAATTATCCTAAATGCAAAATTAGAATACTGATTTAAAATTAGTTCCATAAAAACAAAAAAAAATATAATATTTTGCAAAAAGTAAGTCTAGCTAAATGCTCAAGTTTTAAATTTGGTTCAAGTAAAGAAGTAAATATTATATTATTAAAGCTATTTTTAAAAATAAGTCGGCTAACGTGTTTGGTAATTTTTGTGCGAACTTTTTAAAGCGATTTTTGCTTATGAAGTGAGTTACGAAACTTTGTTTAAAAGTTTAAAAGAATTAAAATAGTGGATTTTACAATATTCATTTATGATTTAAAATTCACAGTTAAATATAATATATTACACATAAAAAAACCTCATCATAGCTGACGTCCTTTAAAAAAATATTCATAGTTTTACTGGACGAAATTGAACAAAATTGAAAACTTAAGCTTCTAGCTACCTAACCTTCTTTTCTGTCACATATGGTCAATTTTTTTCGCTATTATCAAATTTAATTTATTTTGGATACCCGTTTTTTATCTATTTGTAGCAGATCTTCGACAGTTTTTTCTATTTGGTATAAAAATTTCCGCTCATCACGGAAACTTTCCGTCACGAAATTGTTTACTTATAGCAATTTCACTTTTTTTATTTGCAAGCAGTAAAAAAAACGTTTTAGTGGCGGGTGTTTTCCATAATGTGCAAGAGACCTTTTGTAAACTTTCTCAGCGGTTCTAAAATTTAGGAATGCATGTATTCAAGATGTATTTCACAACGAAAATGTTTAATCGTAACAAATTAATTTTAATACCGTATTTGGCTGTGAAAGTAAGTTTTTGGTATAACTTTAAGATTTTTTTTTGCAAATTATACGGTGCGTCGAGACAACTTTTGTAAATGCTCTATTTTTCGTTTTTCCACATATATTTTGCTTTACTGACAATAAGACTGATTAGTTAATAAACTTTCATCGTAATATCGTAGTAGTTAGAGGCTTATGGTTTCGAATAACTTTCATTGGCCGTTCCACTAAAGTTTTTTAACTAAAGATAAATTCTATCAGGGTGAAAATAACTGGCTGGTACGTGGTAAAGTAACCACTCGTTTTTCGAGAAAATATCACGTAGAGAAACACCTGACGCAACTTAATAATAATTGGTTACATCATCTCTGAAAAATTTTTTTATTATTTTTATTCTCGCGCGTTCATTCTTTGTTTCTTGACGGTTACGCCCCTAATTTCAGCCTGAAGAATCTTAACTTTAGAGTTTGTTTACGTTTTTTTTTTCGAAAAATAAACAAAATTGCTTGAAAAAGACGTAATTTGTTTATGGGAATTCCTTTTTCTTATTACAAATATTGTTGTTGAAAAATGATGCATAAATCTTACTTAGTTTTTAAAACTCACTGTGTGATTAATTTTTCATAAATTAATTATAAACACATCGACTAGCACTTGGTAAAACCGTTTTGCTTAAAAGGAATACTGCTTTATGGGAGGAAATTAACCCGGTACCAACTTGTGACATATAACATGGCTTATACCCTTGACAATAAATTATAATTGCCGAGACCCTGAGTTTTAATGGCTTTATCCGCGAGCGTAATTTTTATGATAAACGAAAAAAATAATGCTTATCATTAAAATTCAAAAAAAAGAAAAAAATAAAAATATAAAATTGAAATTCAAACAAATTCAAAATTATTAATGTATTATTTAATTTTCATATATTAAATTATTCATTATTTTTCATAGATTTCTGAAAATAAATTTTTTTCTAAAAAATCAATCAACACAAGCGATTTAAAAAATAATTGATATTAATAAATACTGATTACACTTACTTATTTAATATTATTATTCCTTATGTTGGTTATATTAAATAACGCTTATAAAAAAATTATAAGATTTTAAAGCCTCTCTTATGCATAAATTGTATTGTGATGCATGATGCAATAGAACTACTAGCGGTTAACATTATTCTACAGAAGTCATTGTAACTGTATCATTGGTATTTACAGAAAACTGGAGTATTAGCAAAGAAAAGTACTCAAATATTTGAGCTAATCAGGAATTTAACAGAAAACTTTGTAGGAACCATTGTTTTAACTGGAGATTTCAATCTGCCAGGGGTAGTTGATCTTCAGATCAAATAACTTCAAACACGTAAAATGAAAATAATTGGTTTAATTTCTTATTGAGCTAGGTAGGTATGTATAAGCTTGTTTCACAACCAACTCGTGAGAGAAATTATCTGGATCTTTTGTTCACAAACGATAGAGAAATTTTCAATAATGTCACTGTTGCACCCAGTTTTTCATAATCAGACCATGACACTATTTTATCTGAAATTAATCTTAAAATATTTGACAGTCCTAGAAATAAGATTCAAAACTACATACCTGATTTTTTAAAAGCAGATTATGATATGCTAAGTTTATACTTATCTACAATCAACTGGAAAATTTTATTTGATGTTTTGAGCAACAGGCGAAATCTTAACGAAGTACATATA
>JASAMX010016362.1:0-15571 GCA_030248175.1 Microlaimidae sp. YZB2_3
TGTACACATCACTTAGTAAACTTGGTAATGTTGTACTTTACTTGGTACAGTAGTACAAAATTTTTTGTAGTCGATATGGTTACCTTTACTGGTGTTCCAATTACATAGCTAAGTAAAAAGTGTAAACGAGTTTTTTAAATGTAATGGCCACAAAGTATTTCGGTTGTGATTCTAAAACAAAGCTTAGCATTTATTTTTTTAAATATTTTGTTTAAAATTTTACTTATAAACGATATACTTCGTAAGGATGTAAAATTTATACCAAGGTCTATTTAAATTTGATTCTGCAATGTAATTTTTACCAAAATGTTCAGTTGCAGTTATTTGTTTTAATAATGGCCGTAATGAGTCAATAAGATAATTTAGTTTACAATGATAATATTAAAAATATACTCTATAAAACATCTTACTGGTTTTGACTTTGCGAATTGCATGCTCTAACAGTAAAAATCTCGTACATCGTCAACCAAAACGGTTTTTTACTGGCATACCAGTAAGAAAATACTGGTTGCGTCAGTAACCAGTAAAAAAAATTGCTGGTTTCACCGGTAACCAGTAACTTAAAGAGTGTTACAGTTACTGGTTACCGGTGAAACCAGCAATTTTTTTACTGGTTACTGACGCAACCAGTATTTTCTTACTGGTATGCCAGTAAAAAACCGTTTTGGTTAACGATGTACCAGAATTTTACTGTTAGAGCATGCAATTCGCAAAGTCGAAACCAGTAAGATGTTTTAGAGTGTATAATAAAGGAAAAATTAGACACTTAAAACAAACTGCTTGAAAAAAAAGGTCCCATTTAAATGGGACATTTTTTTCAAGCAGTTTGTTCTAAGTTTCTCATTTTTCCTTTATTATATATTTTTAATAATATATGTTTTTATAAGAGTTACAAAATTTAGTAAATAAACCGTAAGACTTAAAATGGAACATTATAATTCATTTTACAGACAGTCCGATTGCATCTTCAGTCAAATGAATTGACTGTTTAATTAGATAGTTATCTACTACTTTATAAAGCTAAGGTTTTTGAAATGAAATGAAAATCCTTTATGTATACTAAACGACGAAGCAGTATTGGTTATATAGACTAGTTCGGAATAAGGGTTTTTTAGTGTTAGGAAGAGGGTACAATAACTACTAGCGCCAATCATATGTAGAGGGAAAATTGAGAAACAGCGAGTGACTAGTACATTTTACGGTTTAAAATATTTCAAAGATTTATTGGTTCAAAATCTCGACCCCTTCTCTTTAAAATTTCTTAAATACTTTTTAAATATTGCAAAAGCAAAAGCAGTTTTTGGGGATTTTTAGTTTTTTGCCGCTTCGTAGGGACGGCGCTGCTGGCGCGCTTGATTTCTAGTTTTTTAATGTTTCAATTACAGAAAATGCTTAATTTAAAAGTTTGGAATGGACTTTTTAAAATTAATTTTTAAATTTTGAATAGTTTTAAAAGCAAAACATTAAAAAACATATGTAAGTTTAAAATTAGTTCAAAAGCACAAATTTCATCTTTAGTTTTACTAATTCGAAATCACTGTTCAGGAAAATACTATTTTAGTGGTGATTTCAAACTAATATGACGTTTAATTAAAAAACAAAAATTTATTTAGCACAAACTGATATATTACAGCACTTCAACGTAGTGAAACATATCATCGTCTAGCAATTTTTATGAAGTATAGGTTTAAACTTAAGAAACTAAGAAAGCTAAGATTTTTTTAAATTTTATTTTTTTCTTTTTGTACCCTCCCTCGTACAGTAAAAGACGCTTATTCCAAACTAGTCTATACAAAAAAACACAAAAAAAAACACATGAATCGCACACAGAAAAATTTTGTGTTTGTGTTTATGTAAAATTTTGTGTTTTATGGGATATACTAATTTTATTACATTATTAATGCTTTTAGTTGTATTTGTTTTGGGAACACCTTTTTACAAAAGATATCCCCCGAAAGAAAATGTCATTTTTCAGGTTGCAGGCATTATGAAGGTATGTATTATAATTTTCTTTTAAATCTGCTTGTTTAGTTTCTAATCCACGGTATGCCTTGAGTGTGCAGAGTTTTTCGTATCAAAGTTTGTGAGCCTTGTATGAAGAATTCTTGCCAAAATCTTTTCGCAGAGAAGTATTGTTTTTTTACACAATAGTTTTGTGCACGACGAAAACATTCTGGTTCATAAAAAGCTGGTTCATACTTATGTAAAAACGTCCTATGGACAAAGTCCAAAGGACGTTTTTACATACGTTTATAGGCTGTGTTTGTCCTTTGGACTTTGTCCAAAGGACGTTTTTACATAAGTATGAACCAGCCTTAATATTCATGAAGTGCAGTCACGGTAATTAATTTACAAGAAAGGCTTCAGGGAAAAAAACAAAAACCAAAATCTACATAACGGTTTATCTGTTATTTTACCCAAAAGTCATAATACTAAATTCTATTGATTTCTAGGATGCATACCGTTCAGTAATGACACTTAAAGTCAGCAACTGAACTTGCCTCGAAGGCAGGTTAATTATTATTAATTATTATATTATAATTATTATTAATTAATTAACAACAGCGGTGGCAATGCTATCTGGCGGTGGCAATGCCACCGGCGGTTTTGCCACCTCAGTGTGAACCGGGCTTAGAAACAATAACTGTTTCTCCTGCAGATATCAGATAAATGTAGTTAGGAAGGATAAAAACTTGGGCGAAGGTGCGTACAGGAACGATGCATCTAAAAAGCTTTTTTTGTTGTAATAGGGCATCTTTTTATTTGAACTAAAACCTATTAAAACAGTAAATATGTAAATAGTAATATTACTCCTAGCTTAATTTTGGACCAAACTCAAAAAAATACTGAAAATAATAGACTGGTTTCCAAGAATTTCCATCATTTCAGCTAATTAGCGCTCGAAAAAAAATTGGGAATGAACAATAAAAAATCCAGACAGAAATCCAAAGGTCTTTGCATGTGATAAGAAATATAAACGAAAAAAGAAAAACTAAAAAAATCTAAAATTTTTTGGATAAAAGAAATTTTAGTAAAAAATACTGACACATCGTGGTTAACTATATAATGCTTCTGTAAATAATATATAATGCTTCTGTAATAATTGTAAAAAAATACAATAAATACAATGTACAATACAGACCTGTGCACCCCCCCCCCCCTCTCGGGGTTTTATTGAGGGGGTAATTCCAAAATGGGGGGCAGGGGTGGCAACTTTTTTGAAATGGGAGGGACAAGCAGGGGAAAAAGAAAAAAAGGGTGAAAAAAAAAGGAAAAAGGAAAAAAGGTACAAAAAAGCGAAAATAAGGTAAAAATAGTTCTAAAATGGCTTAAAATGCATTGAAATAGGCTAAAAACTGCAAAAATTTCGCGATGATGGCATTATAATAGGTCAAAAATGGTGCCATAATTTTAGGGTACTTTTTCATTTTGGGCGGGGGGCGGCATTAAAACAGGGGGGCAAATCCTCCAATAAAGCGGGGGGCATTTCCAGACCGTGCACAGGTCGGACAATATAACTATATATGACATAACTTTAAACTCATATTTAATATTACTAAATAGAATCCAGTATAAAGTTTCACGATGTTTTCTTAGTTTTGAATTAAATAATGTTTAAAAACTTAAAACATTATTTAGCTTTTTATTGCGTGACTACTATAATTTAGTGAATTTCTTACGCGTATAATTTAATTTGGAAGAAAAATCCAGATTGTAACAGTATAGAAACTACTATTAATATTCGTCTATTTAATTCCGCGAGGTTGAAAAAGTTATGTTTTGTATAACCACGCCAATTCAGTGGAACCCTTAAACACCTGAGTTATTGAGGCAGCTGCACATTATTTCCTTCTTGATTTTGATTCTAACGTTTTAATGAAAATTTATAGATTTATGTTAATTATTGATAACATAAATTTTTAGCAAGCCCTTTCAAATCGACGGTTTTTCACTATCAAACGAGAGCACTGGTTGGACCACTATTTAGATAACCATTCTTGCCACCTGGACATCAAATGCATGGAGCTTAAAAATCGAGACAAATCTGCTTGCCACAAAGTATGTTGAATATTCTGAAACTTTTTTGCATCGCTAATAAGTATATGTAAAACAAAAATGATGGTTTTTTTTCTTCATTGAAAAAATATCTATACTTTATGAAAATTTTAATATTTGTTTATTTTTTACACACTAAAAATTAGCTTTTTAAAGTGCGGTCCGATAAATGTTGGTGCGAAACGGTGATTATTTTTTAAGCCAACTTGATTTTGTGATATGCTTTTTTAACTGATATAGAAATTCGAATATTTAAAATAAAATAAGTAAAAATCAAATGTTTCTGTTGGAAATAAAATTTAATTTAGTCAGTAATTTTTGAAATCACGCCGGATTTTGTCATTTTTGCTTCGCGGACTTTAAAATCACTAATTAGTGCACAAAATTATTAAAAAATTTACGAGTTTTTGGAAGACTCTCTTATTTCTTTACCAATATGAAAGGTAGAAAATTTTTGATAGCTTTTAATGCTGCGTATTACCTAAAAGCAATCCAACGTGGCTGTTCTGTTTGTTCGTTGGAGTAAAAAAGGCCCCCCATAAAGTAACCACCCAGAATTTGACCTCTTTTTTAGGCAATTAGATTTCGATTTATTATAGAGTATTTTGGTTATATATAATTTTTTGGTCTCGTCTTTCAGTCAGTGTCGTGGCGCAATGGGTTACGGCGTAGTTGTTTAAGCGGAGGTGGTTCAGAGGTCGGATCCCAGTAAAGCGACTTTTTAAATATTTTTATTAATTTTTTTATGATTTTTTAATTTGATTCACATAGATATAAAACAAACACAGCATTTGTTTTCTTTTTTCTGTCAATTTGTCGAATTTTTGTTGTTTGGGTATTCTTAACTCTACAATGCGTTAATTAAAAAAAAATTATGTAAATGAAAAAGGTTAATTTTTCATCTGCATTGCAATATTGGTTTCCCGACTGAATGCTTTGCAGTGAAAACTGTCAGGGACCTTAACATTTTGATTTATAATTTGCACAAACGCATTGAATTTCCTAAAGATTGATGGTGTCGTGTGACCGAAAAATTTTGTATTCAAGTCATGTGGGCGTGTCTAAATTAGCAACGTGAATAAACTAGAGCAGCTACGTTTGGTGTGCCTTTGGTGTAAGTTTCACTCGTGAAACATTTATATTAAAATGTTAATAATTTACCCAACCGCACTTTTAAATTTAACTATTTCTGCTTTTGCAAAGATAGTGGGGTTTTTTCGTTTTTTGAATGATATTCGAATTGGCTAGGTTTCAAGAAACATTTCAAAAAAACCGTAAAATTTTTAAAGATAATTTCAGTTATGTCAGAATCTTTTTTACTACAAATAATAAAGAGTGAATTTGACATTAAACGTTAATTTTATATTTAATTAAATATAAACACCTAAAAAAAGGTAAGGGTTAATCTTATATTTTTTACAAACAAAAAACCATAACTAAACGTTAAATTTAGGAAACTTTCGTGAATGATATTAAAGCTTTCCTCAGGGTGTCGCTTATGTTTTTACCTGTACCGATATTTTGGGCTTTATATGATCTTCAGGTAAACAATGCTTTGTAAAAACACACAACAAGAGTTAAATAACATATTTATCTAAAATAGTTTTTTTAATAATTGTTATTGTTTTTGAGTAGTTTTGTCATACACGATGATCAATAGCAGACTTTTTAACAAACCAATTCTATAGTAAAAAATAACCCAGTCAGATGTCGTTTAAATATTGTTTTTATCCACTATTTCTTTATAGCGTGTATTTTTTTTCGCGAGGATGTGATTACTCAAAGTATGGACGAAAAAGCTAAATTTTGTAGTTTGTGTCGGTAAAAATTTAATGATGTGAACAAAAAAAAACCACCGACCACAAACCGACGAAGAAAAAATTACAAAATTTAGCTTTGCTGTCCATACTTTTTAGAGAAGTCACATCCCCGCGAAGAAGACACACGCTATAGAGGAATAGTGGATAGTGCCCCGCGCGATATTGGTTTGATAGCGCGCAATATTTGTTTTGATTGGGTGAGATTAGGTAGACGATACTAGGTAGACGGATATTAGGTAGACGGCGATCAGGTAGACGACATTAGGTAGACGGGAGAAAACACAACGATTAGGTAGACACGTAACACAACGATTCTTCTCACACGTAGTGTTTACAAGCTTAGTGAAAAAAGTTTGTATCTTCTCTGCACACGTCCTTAGCACGCCACTCCCTAAAGCTTTTCTAAAAGTCATTACGTGTCGCAGTAACACTTCTTCTTTAAAGCGAATAACACTCTCATAGCATTTTTGCACAGTAAAGATGAAGTGTAAAGCTGATAGCTTACACGCTTATGACCCGCGGAAAAATTTTTAGCGAGTTTTATTTTCCTATACTGAGCGGCCATTCCAGCCACTCCACCTCCAAAAATAGGCCAGAAGCTCAAAGGGTTTCTGAAAATGATCACGTCGCTAGAGACATAACACTAGCTTCGGGGCCTCCTTCCACTAGTATGGAAAATCATTTAGCAATATTTGCGCACGCGTCGAACCCGCAAGGTAGGGTTTAACCCATAGGTGAGCACGGTCGGGGAAGCTAGGGGGGGTGGTTACCCGGGGTAAATCAAATTTTGAATTCTAGGAGGGGGGTCCCAGGGGGGTCCGGACCCCCCCCCCGAGCGTGTTATGGGGGGGGGGAGATTTCAAATTCTAGAGGGGCGTCAGGGGTAAAAAATTTGGAAATTTAAGGGGGGAGGGGGGGCCCCCTAGATTTTCGTCTAGGGGGGAGGTCCCAAAATTTCGAGGCTAGGGGGGGTGGACCCCACCCTGCCCCCCCCCCTTTCTCACCTATGGTTTAACCACCATAAGTTTTTTCCCCTCTTTGTGATTTAATGACTGATTCGCAAAAAATATTGCTAATTACAAGCTTGTTTGGAGCTATTTTAGTCTAAAAGACCAGCGTGAAAATTTATTTAACAATATATGAAAAGTATGCTATTTTTCATATAATGAGCTGACATCCTAAACTGGGGCCCACTTCAAGCGGCACGCATAAAAATTGCGACTTTCGAAAGTTGATATTTTTTTTCTAGAAGGGTGCGATTAAGTCACTGTAGTTTGAGAAACAAGGTCCTAATTAGATCATTAGATCGTTACTTTAAAAAGCGTCTCGCTTGTGCCCAACTAGGGTATTATTATATACCTAAGCAATATATAAATGTATACATTTTTCTTTTGGTATGACTTATTGTTATAATAATTTTGATTTTGTATTATTATTATTATAAAGAAATTTTTTTTTGAAGTTATATAGCCACATGTTGTTCCATTATGTTTTTTCATCCTAAATTTTCAATTACCTGTAAGAAACTCCAAATCTACCATTTAAATAATTATCGCAAGACTGGTCAATACATTTAAAAACAACACCATATATCACAAAAATAATTATGCAATAAGAAACCAAACGTCCTTTAAATATTACAAATACTTAAAAAATGAAACTAAAAAATTTAAACCAATATTCAGGGGTCTCGGTGGGTGCTTCAAGCAGTGGAAATGGATGGGCATATTGGCAGCACGAGCGCTACTTTATTGCCAGATCAAATGCAGGTATACGGTAAAATATATATTTTAAAAATTTGATTGAACAAAAATTCATTTTTATTATTTTACAGCTTTTTATGTCTTTTACATTAATCAGGTTTTGTAAAACTTAAGCAATGTCATTTTAATTATTTTCAATTATAGCTTACCACAAAAGAATCTATTTGCCATAAAAGTTCCTGTACTGAATTTTAGGTACTTAACACAATACTTATCATGGCGTTTATACCTTTCTTTCAAGGAATCGTGTATCCCGGCGTTAGAATGTGCGGAATTGATCCCACGTAAGGATTTTTCCTTGAAAATCTTTAAAAATAATTTCATAGAAAATTGAACAATTATTGTTCTTTTTATAGTTCATATTAAAATGAAGATGTAGAACAAACCATTTCCACCCTATGAACACTTCAAAAGGTTTTCAAATTAAATGTTACAATACACATGACGCATAGCATAATAAACCAATCTATGTACTATGGATAACAAAAAATTTTATTAAAAAATAACATAACGGACCAATAACTCATTGGCACCCATTTACGGTGCGAGATCTTTAAAGTCGTAAATATGAAATTTGGAGCCGCCTGAATTTTTTTGAAATTTGGAGCGGCAAACAATTGGAACTTGGTGCTCTTAAATTTTTTTTTATTTTAAAGGTTTATGAACAATCACGACGATTAATTCAATGTATACAAAGGTCTCGAGAAGAAATTGAAAATAATTCGTATATAATGGTGGTTAACTTAAAAAACATGAGTAAAAAAATATAGACAACCGCTTGTTTTAGAAAAATTTTGAAAAAAAGAGCAAAATAGTTGGTTTTCTAAGCTTTTTTTGCTCATTTCTTTAGTTCACGAACGCAATATACCAATTACTTTCAATTCTTCTCGAGACCTTTGTGTACATTGAATTAACCGTCGTGATTGTTCACCAAAAATAAAAGTAGAGGAGATAACAGCAAAATAACACAGCAAACATTTGGAACTTGGTGCCCTTAAAAATTTGGTTTGAGTTTAGATTTAGGCTTCGCTTAGGGTTAGGTATAGGTTTAAACAATTGTTACGTTGGGCTCTGTGTTTAACTTACGGCTCCAAACTCCAGCTCCAAGTTCCTTTGGCTCCATAGACCCTAAATCTTACATATGTCACGGAAACATTACATTTGTATTTACTATTATAATGATTACTTTTAAAATTTTATTATTTAGACCTCTTCGAAGGATGGTTGTTGGTGGACTTCTTGCATCAGCTTCTTTTGTAATCGCTGGATTTGTTCAGATTAGCATAAACGTAAAACTTTGTTTTTTTTAACGTGTATTGTATAGCAGCAAGGCTAAAGCGTATAAATCAACATTTTTGTTAACGAAATAAACACACTTAGAAATTTTTCCAGTATACATAATTTTTGCACAAACATGAGCATCGTGGGACCTACATAAAGTTTAGCGTTATATTCGCATGTAAATTATTACTACTTTATCATTTTATTGTTTTTTAAAAGCAAATCCTAAGTATTTTAAAATAATAAAAAAATGTAATATAATTATTTAGTATTTGATTATTATTTTAGTAGAAATATATAGCATAGAAATAAAAAATAATATTTTACTAGAAATTCAAGCTTTAAAATGTGTTTGAACAATTTATATGAATATAGCTAAAGTAAAAAACAATTTAGGGCTTCCCAAAATAGGATGCGCCTTGTGGAAAACATCCCAATTATGATGCCTAATCAAAAAGCGTCTTAATTTGAGGCGTGCCTTACTTAGAGAGTGCCCCAAACGTTGCCTTTCCGTGCCCCAATTAATTCATCCGCATAAAAGAAACACAATAAATGCAGTCGAAAGCCATAATGAGGGCTCTCTGTATAATGATTTCAAAATATTTGACACTAATGCGTTTGGGTTTAAATGCCTATTATCTTAGTTACATATTTTTCTGTTATATTTTTTGTGTCATTTTTTAATTGAATTTGGTGGGTTTTTTCAAATTGCTAGTCATTGACGACAAAATTGTGATATAGTTGCAATGCTAGAACGATTTCAGTGAAAAAATAAGGCTTAAAATATTTGTAACTTTTTAGAATATCTGTTCCAAACATCCATATTTTTTTCTTATTTAAAATAAGATTAAACAAAAAAACACTTATTTGATTATAACCAGTCTAACTAAATTCACTTAAAGGATCACTTCTATGAAAAAATACAATATAAACTTAAAATTTTAAATACTTATAAAATCAGCAAAATTTTTAAAGTGAAAAAATAACAATAATTTTTTACACCAATCTAAAAAATCTAAAGCCTTAAAATGCACCTGGGCCTAGTCTTCTGACTAAATATCGGAACATACTTTATCCAAAATGTTCAAAAAAAGAATCTAAAAGTTTGATTTCCAGTTTTTAGAATTTTAAGGCCACAAATATTAAAAAATGTCTTAAAGGCGCAGTCCTTCAAATGTCGGTGAGAACCCAACCGGTTATTTTAAATACGCGTTCGTTGGAGCCTTCAGCAAAAAAAAGTTGAGCAGTCGGAACTTGGAGCCAAAAAATGGAAACTTCAAACTGAAATAAAAAATGGTTGGGGCTTAACTTGGTGATAAGTTTAAGTGATTTAACACTTTCAGCTCCAAGTTCACCAGTTCCGGCTCTAAATTGCCGATTTTCGGTTCCAAGTTTCAGTTCTAGTTGCCCTCGGCTATAAAGACCCTAAATTGTTATTTTTCACCCACCACTTTTGACCACCATTTTTCACCCACCACTTTTGACCACCATTTTTCACCCATCACACACCACCCTTTGTTTTGCGTAAATCACCAACTTCACTTGCAATTGCTCCATTTGCAAAATATACGTTATTGTTTGGGTTTTTAGAATAAAAGTTTATAAAATGATCTAATTATATTCAATTCAAACTATTTAATGCAAAATTTGATGTAAAAATTTTAAAAATTTGGGCTTTGTGATGTTTTTTTTATTTTGAAACGGCAAGACTATATCACGGTGAGTTTTTAAAGGATCCGAAAAGTTAAATTATTTTTGAAAAGCTGAACAAAGGTTTTTTTTAAATCAGTTATTTTACCTGTAAAAAATGACTAACCACAATAGCATTTATTCACAGGATTTAGGTTTAAAATTTTGGCTTTGGTGTTTTGTGCATTTTAAAAGAAGTGACCAAGCTTAATAAAATGCATTCATGTGGCTAAAATTTCGACGCGTGTAAAAATTAATGTGCGCAAATGTGAATACGCATAAATGTTCAAGAGTTTTTATTGTATTATTGGTAGATACTAGATAGTAAAAATATTAGCCTAGGAAATAAAGGTCAGATGGTCAAAAGGAAATTTTGTAGTCTATAATTAGCAAAAAACAAACCAATTTTTTGTTCTTAACTTAAAAACTAGAATACCTGGAATAAAAGTATGTTACTGCTGATAAAAGCAATGTGCATCAATAATTCAGAATAATATGCGTTTTGTCTTTTGCTACAAAATTAATCAAATAAAGAGTGATACAGTAAAAATTAATCAAATAAAGAGTGATACAGACCTTTAGAAATTTAGTTAAATTTATAAAAAAATACAAAAACTTGTTTAAGAGTAATTTTACAGTTGAAGATGTGCACACATGATCAATAAAAAACAGATTTTCTAATGTTTTTTTTTATTTTTAGCCTTCATTACCACACCCGCCTGATAGTGGATTAGCACACATTGCATTTGTAAACACTTATCCTTGCTCTGTCACTGTGTCTCCCAATAATGTTTCTAAACAACTTCAGCCAAACTATCTTACAATACCGACAAACAAAGTAATCTTTACAAAATAACTTCAGCATTTGAAATTCCTATTTAATCATTGCGTTTTCTATGTATTTGAAAAGTAAACAAAATTGGGTTAGAGGATATTCTTAGAAGATATTCAAAGGTATGTTACATGAAATGTTAAATCATAATAAAAGAGTTATGTTACATGAAATGTTAAATCATAATGAACGAATTTTATCATCATTTTGATACGTTAATTGTAAGTTGAATGCTGGTGATTGATTTTTTGTGAAACTTTGGAAGTACAAAAACAGTAAAATTTTCTATCCGGCTTCAATTTTGTTTTCTGAACAGAAAATAATAAAAAATGCTGATGTTCAAGAAAAAAGTTTCACCAACTTAAACTTAAGTTTCACTATTTTTACTTAAAAATAGTGTAATACGCTCATAAGCAGCGGAACGTTATTAAATATTCAGTTAGCCTTGGTTTTTAATAACTGTCAAAACACCCATAATTTTTAGACAGCAAACTACACAAACTTGTCTTTAAACGGTAAGAGTTCCCAAGTCTACAGTTGGAAAGTGACTATTGACCCATCCTGTCCGCAGTCTCTCAGTTACAACATCACCACTCCGTTAAATGACGGTGTGTCATCCTACTCTGTTCTTTCATCTGTATCTCCAGGTACTCAGACTTTTATTGGAAGCATGGAAAAACCAACCACAGGAGAAGGGCAATTTAAATTAAGGTAAAAATTGCTTTTACTTTCTACTTAGTATGAACTGGGGTTTTTGTTAGACATAAACCAAAAAAGTAATTACTTATTTGTTTTTTATTACCCCAGTCTTTTTTATTATTTAGCAAATATTACTGTAGACTCTGCTTCAAGACCCACCTTTTAATTAAATTGAAAAATTGGGGCTTGGAGCTGGGCTTGAACCTGCGACCCTTCCCTCACCGTGGGAACGTTCTGCCACTGAGCTACCCAAGCCACAGGAATATTTGGCTAAATCACTCTTGTAAAGCTGTGGTTGAACAGCGTCGCGCTGTTATTGTTTATTGTTTATTTATGCGACTTGCCGTCTGGCTGGTTGATAACACAAATAACAAGACAATAGAAAGAATGAGAACTGCTGTTTTTATTGAAGAATTTTGTATCAAAAGCCGCTACAAAATTCTACAATAAAAACAGCAGTTCTCATTCTTTCTGTTGTCTTGTTATTTTTGTTATCAACCAGCCAGAGAACAGGTCGCACAAATAAACAATAAACAATAACAGCGCGACGCTGTTCAAGCACGGCTTTAAAAGAGTGATTTAGCCAAATATTCCTGTGGCTTGGGTAGCTCATTGGCAGAGCGTTCCCACGGTGAGGGAAAGGTCGCTGGTTCAAGCCAAGCTCCAAGCCCCAATTTTAAAAATTTAATTCGAAAAGTGGGTCTTGAAGCAGAGACTACAATAATATTTGCTAAATAATAAATTTACAAAATCTAAAGCTGCTACAAAATTCTACGCTAGTCTCTGATGATTTTAATTGTCAAAATTAAGCAATATACTATATTCTATACAAAAATGATGTGGATTGCAAAAAAAATTTCAATTAGCAAATCTTCCAGTAAACGGTCAATTTATACAATTTATGCTTTATTAAAACAAAAGTAATCTTAACTTTTGTCGACGTGCGTGCGTGCGTGCGTGCGTGTGTGTGCGTGCGCGCGTGCGTGCTGCGTAAGTGCGTGCGTGCGTGTGTGTGTGTCTGTGTCTTTTTCTGTGTGTCTGTGTGTTTGCGAGTGCGTGTTTAAAAAATTGTTTAATATTATTGTTAATTTGTATTGTATTTTGTTTTATATCTGTGTTTATTTTCGCTGGTAATTATTAATTTTATGACATTGATAAACTTCATTTTTAGTATTAATTACTTCTGGACATCAGAAATGGGTGGCCCGATTAACAAAAGCGCTTGTTCTTATGATGGAAACAGCATTAATACAAATCAGGGATGTTATTTGCTCCTCTGTCAATTTGACGATTCACAAAAAGATCAACCTTGCAGGTGAATAAAAAAAATCCCATAAAAAATAACTTTACTTTGGAATTATTTGATAGCTATTTTTAATGATAATAATCACAAAAATGCATCCATGTGATAAAATGGGTGATGTTTGTTTTCCAAATAAAGTTGTCAATATTTTTTAATAAAAAAAACTACGATTTCTAATTTATCTGCCATATAATTTTAAAAACTTTTTTATATTTTTTCTAAAAAAATTTTTACTTGTCCTTTAAAAATATATTCATAGTTTTTGTTAACGTCAAAAAAGTAAATTAAATCGGGTATATTAAAGACTACACTTGAAAATTTTTGTGGCGTTTTGAAAAAAATCATTTTTCAATGTTATTTTAATAATTAAGTTTTAGGCTATTACATCAAGTTTTTTGTAATTGACAATTTTTTTGCAATAAAGTGTGCTTAAAGTAAGTTTGGGTAGAGAATAAAAATAGAGGAAACGCTGAGTTTACAAGTTTTTACTAAAAAAGCCTTTCAAACACTAAATTTCAAAGTTTTTCAAACCAAAATTAAGTGAAACCTGATGGAGAATAAGTGCAATTTTTTTAAGAAGTGTTTACGTTTAGGCTTTTGCTCAAAACGCGCAAGGTTAAAAAGATATCAATAATGTAGAACTAATGATTTTATACTTTGGGGACGAGCAATTTTAGAACTAGTAAAATCACTAGAATCGAGCAGAAAACTAGAGAAGCCGCGTTATACCTACTACAGTAGTGCACCACTTAAGAAAAACAGACGGCTATGACTTCGCGAGATAGGGAAATATTCAAACACAAAATACTTAGCAGCTCATTTTAGAGTCTTCTTTTTGAACGATCACGAATTTCCTGTTCCGGAAATTCTTTAGACACCGCGACCACTCACACAATACGTCACTTCTTCATCACAAATATTTCTTTGACCATTCGTCTGCCTATTCTTCAGTTCTTTTCTTTCTTGCTTTTCAAATGTTCCAAAAAAATTTGATTGCTTTTTTTCAACTTTGACACGACGATAAATGTGAAATTCAAAATTTTCGTTTTTTCACAGCTTGCTTTTACTTCACATTTTTCGATTTTTTCCTTTTTTGGATACTTTCGTTGTTTTTTCGTTTGACTTTTTTTTTCTTATTGTAATTTATTTGTAAAAAACATCAATTTTACTTTTTTGGCTACATTTTTACCTCATACATACTTTATAATTTGCATTCCTTTTGTTTTTACTAATAGAAAGCGATTTCATCATGATTTTTAAGTTCAGAAAAAGAGAATTTATTTTTTTTTTTCATTGACTATTTTTCTATGGTTTATTTTTTGTGATTTTTTAATATTATTTTTATCCATCTAATTTTCTATATTTTATTCAAAAATTTTGATCTTCTCTTAATCATTTTTAATTTACTTTTTTTTTTTTTTTTTCTATATATTATTTTACCCCGCTTCTTTATTAAAAATAATTTTTTTTAAATATTTTTTATTAATTAAAGAAGATTTTAAAGCATTAGGTAAAACTAAATAATAATTTGTCTTTGCATTTTGCGACACAACATTGGGCTCTACTGTATCTCCTTTAGGTTTCAAAATTTCCACCCGGGTCAACTCGAATTTGATATTAGCTTGTTCCTATGGTGTAACAATTGCCAGTGATGATGGTTGTCTTTGTGTAAAATTACTTCTTCCGACGAGTGTGAAGTATAACCTCAATCTCCAACTCTACATGTTACTATGTCAATCGAATGGACTTACTATTCTTCCCTTCTGTTCATATTTCGGATATAATTTTAAGTCCATCATTTGCTGTCACAAAGAATTATAACAAGTTACACATGTCCAGAATGCCTACTGTACACTAAAAAATTTTGCTAAAAAAATGCCCATGTACAATCTCTTTTTCGTCACTCTTCTGCCATTTTCGCCAGACATCGTTATTTTTCGTCAGTTTTCTCGCTCATCAATTGTTAATGCATGTTAGTTCTTGTAAATAAATTCGCCTTTTGCACTCAATGTTGCTTTTTGTGACTCACCAATTCAAAGAAGACACTTTCGCATGTGCGATTTTTCTAGTAACTTTGTTTCAGAGTTTTTGTGTAAAACACTGGCTCAGAAATTAAACCTACCAAGGA
>JASAMX010016364.1:0-32407 GCA_030248175.1 Microlaimidae sp. YZB2_3
TTACTATATGTAAAAATTTTGTTCAGCAAATTTCTATACACAAAATCACGCTCAGAACCAAAAATACATTAAAATTAAAGCAAAATGTAGGTCTTCATTTATTTATTTATTTATTTATTTGTTCAAATGGTATAATACAAGGATCAATACACTAATATGAACAATTGTCAATAAATAAGAATATTATACAATTTAATATAACATATTAGAAAATACAGTGTATAAGTTTATGGAATTAAGGTGTTTTTTAAAAATGTTTAGGCTTTTCGAATTGACCACATTATTATCAAGCTTATTCCAAGCGTTTATTACGCGGTTAGAAAAAAATGTTTGGCGCGCATTTACTTTGCTATTTTCGACCACTAATTTTAATGAGTGTCCTCGGGTTTGAGTAACTGTGCTCATTTGGAAGAAATCTTTGGGGTCGCTATCAAGCAATTTGTGTACAATTTTATATGTAGTAATAAGGTCATTTTTTGCCCTTCGATATTCAAGGGAGTGTAATTTAAGTGTTTTAAGTCGTTCATCATATTCTATAGCTGGAAGATTGCACCGCGCAAAAAGCCTACGAGTGAATGAACGTTGTACTTGTTCTATAATCTTTTTGTCTTTAATTAAGCTAGGAGACCACACACTGGTCTCGTATTCAATGAGGGGTCTTACAAAAGTATTGTATGCGCGCAAAAGAACGGATTTTTGTTTAGTTTTAAAATATCGAAATAATATTGAGCATCTAGCATGGGCTTTTAAGGCAATTTTTCGACAGTACGTACTAGGTTTTAAATCATTTGAAACAGTTATTCCTAGATCATTTACAGAATCAGTATTTTCTAGTTTTTTGTCGCCGAAATAGTAGTCAGTTTTCGGATTATTATGACCGAGATATAATACTTTACACTTATTAAAGGCTATTGACAGTTGCCATTTTGCTGACCACTCGCAGAACTTTTTTAATGCTTCTTTAAAAATGGTAGGTTGTGTGTTTTTTTTGTAATTAAAATAGAATTTGGCGTCGTCAGCAAAGAGCTTAACGGATATGGCATTTCCTACAGCAGCAGGAAGGTCGTTAATGTAAAGAAGGAACAAAAGAGGAGATAATGTTCCTCCTTGCGGGACACCACTTAAAACAGAGAAATAGTTTGAAAAAGTGCGCTAAAAAAGTTCATAACTTGCGCCTTTGTTTTTTGGCGCGCCCTAGTTAGTTCTTAGGGTCTTTTCCTAAAAGGAGCCATCCATCTTAGGGCGTGTAATGGCCCTAATGTGGAGTTACCCTTATTACAGTTCTCAGTAGAAATTATTAGTTAAATTTAAGAGAAGAATACGTAAATCTTGTAAATATAATTAAATTGAGAGGCGTTTATTGATTTATCTTTACATAATAATTAATCTTGTAAATATAATTTAATTGAGAGGGGTTCTTTTAAACAAAGATGTATAAAATAATCTTTAAATCTGCAAGGTCGATGTTACTCAATACTAATTATGCAACCAATAACTACATTTAAAAATACTAACAAATCAATATTATTAATAGTATCAATATGTAGCGTGTCTCTGCCGAGACTCAATCCACGGACCTTCAGTATGCAAGGCGTAAGATCTACTACTGCGCCACAACCTCAACGGCTAGTCAGTCGGCAGTTTGTCTAGAAATCGGCATTATAATCAGGGTATTTTGGTCTTATCAGTCAGAATGCTTGCAACTCCAACAAAGTCATAAAAGAATTTTTCCTACATGACATCTTATAAATATCGTTAAAGGATATAAACTCCTCATCGTTTGTTTTGGGAGTCTCAAGCATGTCGCAATGATGAAAAAAGAAGAAATTTAAAGGTTTTTCGGCCGCATGGAAAAACTATAGTTTTACCTGAAGATCTTACCAAGTTGCAGTTTAAGTAAAATATGATGACTAAATACATAGTTGAGAACTTAAAAAAATCTATTCAAGTGCTAACATCAACTACTGCGTTTATAAAAATAAATGTTTAAAAGTAAAATTTCGCTCTTCAACACTTGGACAGAGCAGGATTTTAATTATGCCAAAATACAATTTGGTGATAATGAAAGGGGAGCAGAATAATCTTGCCACTGGACATACACAAAATTTAAATAGCAATCCTTAAAGTAATGGCACAAATGATGTTAGCACTTCATCTTTGACCACTAGCTCAACTATTGCGCAAAATAGCAAATTTCAAACAAAAATCAAGTCATAACAACCAAAGTATCGGCTTCTCTAAAAGTAAGCATTTCTTAAAAACTCTAAAGGGCCTGCCCACAACAGTTTGGTACCTCCTCACCACTAGACACATAAAAAAATTGAAAATGGTAAACAAATATCCTGCACGCCTTCCAGGTCCTAGTCTAACTTCAAAAACTATCAACCTTCTTTATGTAGTTGGCGCATAACAACACAGTCCTAACTAGTGATGTTTTATGGAGTTCTGCTATAAGAAACTCCTAGAAACCCTAGTTTGCCTAATCAAAACTTAATCGTAATGTTTTTTCTGCAATAAACACAACACACTAATTTTTATACTTTTTCAGACGCTGGGATGATATAAAATTAAATTGCTGCAATGGATGCGCCGAAAACTGCGGTTTTAATATTCCAGAACATGGATATTGCAGCATTAAGGTGTGTAGTTCATATTACATTTCAGTTATTATTGTTATATTTTTTAAGCCTAGTATATACATTGTCAAAAGTGTTCGAAGAAAAATTTTGGACGAGCCAAAGTTGTCCTTTGGGTAATCCAAAGTTATCCTTTGGACCATCCAAAAGTGTCTTTTAAAAAAAATAGGTGTCTTTTAGATAGCCAAAACAAAGGTGATATAATTTAACTTTGCTTTGATCGGCCCAAAAAACACTTTCAAATTGTTCAAAGGGCAATTTCGCTTTTTCGAAAATTTAACTTCTTTTGGACAGTTTGAACGAAGTATTAACCAGGCTTTACTGTACTATTCTAAAGTTTTTTTAAATTACTTAGATAACGTTAAATTTAGACAGGAACTTCAGTTTTGGTTTTTGCTATTCAGACGATAGTAATGACAGAAAACTCCAAAAATTAAACATTGTTTATATGTCCAAAATTAATAATTTGATCTTTAGTTAAATCTAGTGTGTCTTACTAAATATATGAGCTATTTTGAGACAGAAAACAACCATTAACACGTCAGGATTTTAAGGACCCTCAAAATGTTATATAGTACTCGTGATCACGTAATATATGTTTTGCTTTGTGGGAATGGTTGTGGGAGGAGCTAATAGATTACTTTTAGCCAATTAGTGCTTGGGAAAAAATAATCTGCAATGGATGAAAGATCTCCTTTTTTGCTAAAAGTGATTCTATAATGTTATAACCAAAAATATATAATACTATATATTATATTAAGGAAAAATATGACACTCAGTCTCAGAAGCGAAACTATTTGGTGCCATTTTTTGAGCACTGCCATTAAGTGTTGTGCGCATAAAAGGGCAAAACAACTGTTCTTATTTAGGCATGTGTCGTGTAAATGGGCACTGCTAAAAATGTAGCAGTGTTTTTGTGCATATCCTAGCATGCTAACTCGAACGCACTGCATTTTGAAGTACACTGCACTTTTTTGGCAATCTTGTGCGCATATATGCGCATATACTGCACATAAAATAGCACAACCGCGGGAAACAAAAAAAATAAACCAACTAAAAAACCACTACTTAGTTTGCACACTGTACACAAAATACAAACTTTTAGTATAGACATACAAAAATAAAATCCAATGCAATACACAAAAAGATCTATTTATGTATTGCATTGGATTTTATTTTTGTATGTCTATACTAAAAGTTTGTATTTTTGTGTACAGTGTGCAAACTAAGTAGTGGTTTTTTAGTCGGTTTATTTTTTTTTCTTTCCGGCGGTTGTGCTATTTTATGTGCAGTATATGCACATATATGCGCACAAGATTGCCAAAAAAGTGCAGTGTACTTTAAAATGCAGTGCGTTCGAGTTAGCATTCTAGGATATGCGCAAAAACACTGCTACATTTTTAGCAGTGCCCATTTACACGACACATGCCTTAATAAGAACTGTTGTTTTGCCATTTTATGCGCACAACACTTAATGGCAGTGCTCAAAAAATGGCACCAAATAGTTTCGCTTATGTGACTGAGTGTCATATTTTTCCTTAATATATTATATAGTATTATATATTTTTGTTATAACTTTGTAAAGAATATTTATACCATGTTTCTCTTATTTATTTATTTATAATTCGCATAATGCAGGACACAGCTAAAGCATTTAAAAATGCACTGAAATAAGCTGACCCTTGTTAGTAAAATGTTTGATTAATACTGTTCATAAGTTTTAGTATCATTTTCTTTACATAAATTGCGGTTTTCTTCTTATTCATGGTTTTTTCATAATGTCCAGTTTGAAACATTGTAAAATTTTATTTTTTAGTCATTGTGTAACACAAATTAATAATATTCTGTAAGAGTCTTACAAATACGAGTTACAATTCTTCTAATGGTTCCACGATGTTATTTAGGCGCTTCGCTTGCAACCAAAAGAAAGATTATAAAAAACAAAATCTCGGAGCATTAAGATGATAAAACCGCACACCACGCAAAAAAAAGAATTTTTCTCTGCCATTTGTTTATTTTTTTACTGTATTTAAATATTACTTTATGAAATCTGCTTTTTTTTCTTCCATTTTATTGTGTTTTTTGTTCCTTTTTTTACTATATTCTTGTCTTGTAATATTTGTCTTTTAAGGTACTATATATTTGTATGTTTGTAACAATTTATTGCAATTTTATAACTGAATTATAATTTCTTAATATTGTTTGTAATTTAGGTGTCTTTACTGAGGATGGATTTAGCTAAAATTCGAAAGCTTTGAATGTCGACAATAGACGTTTTAACCTACGTTTTTCTTGTACTATTTAAATTCAGATTCCCAAAAGAAAAATCAAAACCAAATAAAGCACCAGTCCCACTCAAATGATCAATAATGATAATAAAATAAGTTTTGTTTAGATAGGCCTGATGGTTTTTTTCTTAAGAGAAATCCCTATAAATCCATACGATATATTCCGTGACTGTTATTATTCTAACCTTACTGTAAATCACCCGAGGTACGTTTAAAAATAGAAAAAATGGCAAAGGATGCTGTAAATTACTCGAAGTACGTTAAAGAATAATACAAAAATAGTAAAGATGCTAATTTAAAAAAAAACAAACAAATTTTGTAATGAAGGTGTAAATATTTTCTTTCGCGAAAAAAATAATTTTAGTAAAAAGTGTTATTATAAAGTAAAATATTTTCTAGATTTAAAAATTGTACCGTTAAAAACCGCTGAAACAAAAGATCCAATAAGAAACATTCTTTATGCGGCTGTCAACTAAAATATGTTAATTATCTGCTAAATTAGCTAGTTGCCGAAGACAATGCGTTTTAAGACAATTCTGTACGTGAAAAATTACTCCATGACGATACCGATTTAAGTTACATATGCACTCAAAAAAAGCGAATATTTTCTACTTTAATTTGATACCTTGATCGTTAAGAGTGGTGCAATATTGCGTTTTTCGTACAAAAACCCTCGATTTTTTTTTCTAAAAACACAAAGTGAAGGAAAAAAAAGTTGGGCAAATTTCACAAAACACAAAACACTGCCGTTGTTTGGTGTTTTTAACAAAAAAAATCGCGGTTTTTTTTGTAAGAGAAACACAATATTTCGACAAATACTGCACCAATCTTAACGATCAAGGTATCAAATTAAAGTAGAAAATGGCCGCTTTTTTATTGCATAATTTGTAACGTAAATTGTTATACCCATTGAGAAATCTTTCACGTACAGAATTGGCGAAAAACGCCATTTTTGTGAGGTCATAACTCCTGAACCACGTGAGATATTTTAATGAAAAAATTTTTGTGGGCTATTGTGGACATGAGTAAGGTTTTCACAAGAAATTATCAAAATGAAAAACAAAAAGCTTGAATCCGCACCGCACCTTTAAGCAGTTTTTTTCTTTTAATTTTATCTAAATTCTTCTTTTTTTGAAAACCGTGTTATTAAACCATGGAACAGATTACCTCATGATATAGTTTCCTCAACGTCTCTTGACATTTTTCGACACAAACTGCCATGTTTTATAATTTTTTATGTGTTTTTTTTATTATTTCATTTTCTTCCTTCGACCAAACCTTCATCATTAAACATACAAAGTTTTTGATATTTCAGGTTTAAAGCAGACATGAAAGGTTTGCACGGAATTAAAAATTTCGCCAGCGTCAAAAAGGTACACTATATATCATTGTTGCTTATGGTAATCCAGCTGCCTAAAACAAAGCAAAACACTTGTAACTATGTCACACACCCACACTTACGCATACGCACACTCCGAAATCTGCATAAATTACCTAAAACTTAAAGGAACAACTAAAACCAAATAGAAACACAGTAAACAAACTCCCTTATCTATTGAGGACGGCTCCGTGATGTCCTTCTGTATTAAATTTTAGACGCGCTCTAATCATTGCAGTCAAAAAGGGTTTAAAATTGCCAGTCACAATATAATCCTCTATATTAATACAAAATTTGTGTTTAATTTCAGAGCGAAAAATCCAGTAAGCCCCCCAGTTCACCTCATTGTATTGACAGTACGGCCATTACCACCTATTTAAACCAACCGTCTGTTAGGTCAGCTCTGTTTATTCCATCAGAGTTGCCAACGTGGGAAGTTTGCAGGTTTTTATAAAATCATCTTTTGTATTAAATACTTATAAAATAATTGATAACTGTGGGCTTACAAAATGTATATTAATAAACAGACATATTGTGTATGCATGCGTGCGTGCATGCGTGCGTGTGTGCGTGCGTGTGTGCCTGCGTGCATGCGTGAGTGCGTGCGTGCGTGCGTGAGTGCGTGCGTGCGTGCATGCGTGCGTGCGTGCGTGTGTGCGTGTGCGCGTGCGTGCGTGCGTGCGTACTTGCGTGCGTACGTGCGTGCGTATGTTCGTGCGTGCGTGCGTCCGTACGTGCGTGTGTGCGTGCGTGCGTGCGTGCGTGCGTGCGTGCGTGCGTGCGTGCGTGCGTGTGTACGTGCGTGCGTGCCCTCTTGCGTGCGTGCGTGCGTACGTACGTGGGTGCGTGCGTACGTGCGTGCGTGCGTGATTGCGTGCGTGCGTGCGTGCGTGCGTGCGTGCGTGCGTGCGTGCGTGCGTGCATGCGTGCGTCCGTCCGTCCGTCCGTCCGTCCGTCCGTCCGTCCGTCCGTCCGTCCGTGCGTCCGTACGTGCGTGCGTGCGTGCGTGCGTGCGTGCGTGCGTGCGTGCGTACGTGCGTGCGTGCGTGCGTGCTTGCTCCCTAACTCCTCCGCAACCACAAAATGCATTAAGCTAAATGAAATATCAATAGAAAGCTTAAGTCTAGGAAGTGTCATAAGTGAGTTGATTTTGGGTTTTTTGTATGGACCTACCCAGCATAACAAAAATTGGGTCGGCGGTCCCATCACGATACAGAGTTATGCTCAAAATAAATGCATTTATTTGTTATATATTTAAAACTGGAAATATTACAAAGAAGAAAACATATATTTGAAAAACTTTAGCGGCTTTTTTGTATTAAATTAAAGCATTGCAAAATGTTTTTCTTTTTCTGAGTAACACAAAAAATTTACATATAAAAAAGCTTAGTTACGCAAACAATTGCCTTAAATAATGATTAGAAGTCAACAAAAATATTTGAAATTGTTTTAATATTGTTGTTAAATCTCCGGCTTCTGAGGAAATTTGGTAAAAATTGTTTATTTTATAACGAATTTTGATTTCGCGGCGGGACCGCGGAGCCAAAATTTTGTTATGCCAGGTAGGTCCATTACCGCTCCCACTTCGCTTTCTATTATATGTTTAAAAATTTACATAGCCATGTTTATAATGTACAAAGCATTTTTACTAGAAGGTGACCTCATGGATTTTGGAAGTTAAAATTTTTTGGGCTTTGATCAAAATGAACTTAAACTTATTGGTAATTCTAATGGTTTCAGCAAAAACTAATATACTCAAAAACTTAACTTGAGTGATGTGAAGGTTCAGACTTCAGACTTCAGAGTTCAGACTCGAATTTCGAACTTTTGAACAGCGATTTTCGAATTCGATGCCATCAAATTTTGTTTTCAATTTTTAAGCTTTTGAACTTCTCCTGTGAACTCTAAAAAAGACGGGCTTTTTTTGGTAAAAATAAAAAAAATATGTTTAGTATGAAAGTTCACAATGCCTATACCATAGACAGAAACGGCACCATGACAAAGCAGTTTAAAAAAGCTGTATCTGCCAAGCTAAAAATTCTTCTCTATTACGGAGACACCGACATGGTCTGTAACTTCATGATGGCGCAGCAATTTTCAAAAAGCTTGGGACTTCCTGTAAGCAATATTAAAAATACATAATATATTATGTATTCTTAGTATTATCAAGAATATATAACACAAGAGAATGTCCGACTGCACACTAAATTTCTGAGCAAAGTTTTTTTAGAAAAGTCTCACATGCGCAATGTGTCTTTTTTGTTTTGTAGAATTTTTTTGCAGTGCAAAGAAAGCAGCATTGAGGGCAAGAAAATTCGCATATTTTTACTGCAAGAAAACTAACACTGCATTAAACTAACACTAAGAACAATCACAGTACGAGAAAACTAGCAGTAAATGGCGGACTTTTGCGATAAAGTCACAAAAAAATTTGCAAGTGCGAATTTTGTTGCAAAATTTTGGTTAAAAATTTAGTGTAGAGACTAGCATTCTCTTGTATTATATATTCTTAATATTGTTAAAAAACTACTGTATCGAAATTTTAGATGATTGGTCGCTTAAAAAATTTGAATTGATTTTACGCACCATTGGCTGATGTTTCGTAATTTTAAGAAAAGAAAACTTTTTGAGCACTACAAAATCGTATTAAAAAAGCATTTAAGTTACCAGAATTGATATCTAACTCATGGAATTATTTGTCGCTGTTGTGGTATTTTTTCTACAATATCATACTTCTTCCGGTGTATCCACCCCTTAAATTAGTAACTTCGGTCCTTAGTTAACCTTAATAATTAACCTTAATATTTTTGAGCACTACAAAATCATATTAAAAAAGCATTAAAGTTACCAGAACTGATATTTAACTCATGGAATTATTTTTCGCTGTTGTGTTATTTTTTCTACAATATCATACTTGTTTCGTATATCCACCCCTTAAATTACTAACTTCGCCCCTTAGTTAACCTTACTATGTTTTCGGTTATTATATTTTTAGGATTTTAGGACAAAATAGTATTAGTAAGTTGTAAAGAAAATTTGTGTATAAAATTAATTAGAAACTTTTATCCGTGCGAATACTCTTTAATTATTTTAAAAAATAATAAAAAAGGGGAGCGAAACTGATTATATCTGACTGACATAAAGTTAAAGTAATAAAATTTATATGCTTCCTTATCAGTGTTTTAACTAAAACTTTATTATTGATTATTGTTATAACTTCTTTTTAGATGGAAGTTTTGATTAGTGAAATAAAAACCACTAAAAAAATTGTTGTGCATATAATTTTTTTATTATATTAAAAGTATTGTGGTAAATAAATATAAAAGGTGTTTGACAGTTTCTTTTTTACAGTTAAACCTATGGTAAAACGGGTACTATAGGTATTAACCTATGGTAAAACAAAAAAACGCAATTGTGATTGAAATTAAAGATTTCGGTGTGAATTGTACCTTTTGCTATCAAAAATATGTTGATGTTAATTATAGAAAACATTTTTGTAAAAATTTGCTTCCAGAGAGGGTGTAACCTACTAGATAACCAAAAAGCAGTCATATTTTACGGTATGTTTACAAACCTTAACTTTCTAAGGTTATTGTATTATAAATCGTTAAACTGAATTTTTTCTAGCTATATTGTTTAGTAAGAAGAATATATAATTGCATTTCTTTATTTCCCCCATATTGAGCATGCAGTGTACTTTGTGTTTTTGTGTAATTTTTTTTAAAAATTCATCTACTGTTGAACCTAAGGCGAAATATATACAGCAAGGCACAAGTTAAATTTAAGTGCATTGAATAAATGCATTTACATCCGTTTGTTCAGGAATATGTTGAGTTGAGAAATAAAGATTAAAGGGGAGTTTACAGCTGCGACTTACCGCTTATGGCTCAAAACTTAATATCAAAGAAACTTATAAAACTATAATATAACTTTATTATTTTTTAAAAGAATTCTTAGGTTATGGAATTTTTAAATGCCATTCGTCTTCAGTAATTTTAAAACAAATATATTGTTAATTGTTTTAGCTAAAACAATAAAGTCCTAAGTCTTAAGCCGTAAGTGTGAGCTGTGAACCATGCTTAAAAAATATTGTATTAGTTATGTTTGAAAAATAACACGTAAATTGGTGTAGACACCGTTAAAAGTCGGTTTACGGTTTCATGTGATAGATTTAACTGTAATATACAGGAAGGATTGACAATTGACAAGAATTGGATTATATTCGGATTGAATTTGGATGTATTCGGTTCGGACAAGTATTGACAAGAATTCGATTGACAAGAGTTGTATTCGGATGTTTGTAAATCCGACTGATTTGTAGTGAGAGTTGAAATAGTTTGGAAAAACATTTATATAATTTAGTTTTTAAAGGTTTTAAAATAACAGTCGTTAATATAACGTTTGTAAAACAGTTAATTCGATATGTGGAATAACTTACTTAAATTCGGCCAGCCTTAATTTCGTCCATCGGCTGTTATTTTTGCCATGCGCAAAATTACTAGATGAATTGTATATGGCTAGATAGATTAACATGTCATGTATCTAGTAGATATTAAATAATGATTCCAATTATTCCCATAAGAATTTAGTACATAGATTTCTCCAAAGTCTTTGATTCTGTTAGCCACTCTAAATTGTTGATAAAATTAAAGGCTTATGAAATTGACTATGAACTTTTGAGTTAGATTTCCAGTTTTTTAAGCAATGGAAGACAAAAAGTCATATTAAATAATGATTCCAATTATTCCCATAACAATTTAGTCAGCTCGGATTATATATATGTTTCTAGCGGAGTGCCTCAAGGCAATGTCCTTTGGTCGTTTCTATTTTTGCTTTATATAAATGATTTACCAGACTACATTGATAAAAATAATCTGTCAAGCTCTTTGCTGACGATGCCAAACTTTACCACGTTATGGATAAAAATACGCTTCAAAATAACAACGATCTAAATAGTTTCTGGGCATGGGCTAAAAAATGATATTAAACATTGCTATGAACAATGTTGTGTTTTGCACTTAAGATTCAATAACCCTAAAAGTCCATATTTTTTTAATGAAACTCAAATTATTTGCAAAAATTCCATATAAGACTTAAGAGTGTTGATATCTAATGATCTTAAATTTTCTTCTCACTGTGCGTAAATAGCGGCGAAAGCTCACAATAGAATAGTCCCTCTTTTTATGGCATTTCAAACCTACGATAAGACAGTTTTACTGAAAGCTTACAAATCTTTTCTGCGTCCTTTAGTTGAGTTTGAAACTTATGCTTGGAATCCTTACTACAATAAGGATATCGATCGTCTTAAAAAGTTCAACAAACTTTTACCAAAAGTCTGTATATAAAGTGTTCTTTCTCATTCTCTAAATCTACTTAATGGATTTCTAAAAGCCTGTTTTTGGAATTTTGAACCGAAAAAATAATTTGTACATTTTTTTAACAAAATAATTTTTGGAAAACCAAAAATAATAAGTAATTAGTAAGTAATTAGTTAAAAAGTAACAATTATTTGCTTAGATTACAGTAAGTTTTATTAGTTGTAAAGTGACAATCATTGTCTTGGTTCCAAAAATTACAAAGTAAATTTAGAGACCAGCAGTAGACTATGAAACGAGATTAAGTGAACTGGGTTTAGATAAACTTTCATTTAGACGAACTCGAAACGACTTATTACTTTTTTTAAAAATGTTACAGATATACCTGTTGAAATTTTTTTCTGTTGAACATAATACCAGAACCAAAACCAATAGGTGTAAATTAAAAGGATCTTCCTTCAGATTAGACATATGAAAACATATTTTCTCTAACTGTGTTATAAATTTATGGAATAAGAAGCTCCCAGTCAATTTAGTATTATCACCCTCTCTCAATAGTTTTCACAGAAAATTTTCCTGCGTTGTCGAAAAATTATATTGATTTTAATATTTTATTACTGTTTATTTATTTTGTCATTGGTTACCGTTGAATCGTTTAGAATTCTTGCTGCTCTTCTATTAAAATAAATAAATTACTTATGATTTTATCTTATGGTACGGGGTATTTAGAGCCTTAAGCAGGGAACTTGGAGCCATCGAAAATTTTTGGGAACTTGGAGCCGCGAGCAACGGGAACTTAGAACTTTTATAAAAAAATTGGTTTGGGCTATATTTAGGCTTTGCTTAGGCTTAGGTTAACGTTTTAGCGATTTTTATTTTCGGCTCCAAGTTCCCATCTTTATGCTCCAAGTTCCCCACTTACGGCTCCAAGCTCCCCATTTTTGGCTCCAAGTTCCCAAGGCTCCATCGACCATCTTATCTTATATGATTTTGTTATCTATCTATATTGTGTTTTTCTGTTTTTTTTAATTTTCAGTGGTTTTTGTTATTTTTAATGTGATTCATGTTCTAATGTAAGTATGTTACAATTGTAACCGTTGCAACAATAAACAAATTTCATTTCAAAAAAAGTTCGGTTTATTTCATTTGCTATACAAAGTTCTTTTTAACTTTGCGCATGGCAAAACTAACAGCCGGTGGCCAGTCAATACATTTTTCATATAAATCTGTGTTGTTTTAATGGGTTTTTTGTTTCCAGGTGGAAAAAAACAAGTATGCGTGGAAGGTCAATGGACAAGTTGCCGGATTTGCCACGATATACCAAGGTCTACACTTTCTGACTGTGAAGGTAACCTATTCGTTTTTTCATAAAACACACAAAAAAATAGTTCTTTCATAGTTCTTAGTTGTGTTGTATTTGAGTAATAAAACTAAAGGTAAACCCAACGTGGCTGCAACAGTTGTTCGTTGGATTAAAAAATGCGCCCCATTAATTAACCATTTAAATCACGAGAATCTGACGTCACTTTATTAAATAAATACTCCGTATAGACTAGTTCGGAATAAGGGTTTTTTAGTGTTAGGAAGAGAGTACATAACTACTAGCGCCAATCATATGTAGAGGGAAAATTGAGAAACAGCGAGCGACTAGTACATTTTACGGTTTAAAATATTTCAAATATTTATTGGTTTAAAATCTCGACCCCTTCTCTTCAAAATTTCTTAAATGCTTTTTAAATATAGCAAAAGCAAAAGCAGTTTTTGGTGATTTTTAATTTTTTGCCGCTTCGTAGGTACGGCGCTGCTGGCGCGCTTGTTTCCCAGTTTTTTAATGTTTCAATTACAGAAAATGCTTAATTTAAAAGTTTGGAATGGACTTTTTAAAATTAATTTTTAAGTTTTGAATAGTTTTACAAGCAAAACATTAAAAAAACTATGTAGGTTTAAAATTAGTTTTAAAGCACAAATTTCATCTTTATTTTTACTAATTCGAAATCACTGTTCAGGATAATACTATTTTAGTGGTGATTTTAAACCATTGTGACGTTCAATTAAAAAACAAAAATTTATTTAGCACAAACTGATATATTACTGCACTTCAACGTAGTGAAACATATCATCGTGTAGCAATTTTTATGAAGTATAGGTTTAAATTTAAGAAACTAAGAAAGCTAAGATTTTTTCAAATTTTATTTTTTTCTTTTTGTACTCTCTCTCGTACAGTAAAAGACGCTTATTCCGAACTAGTCTATTAAACCGAATCTAATTGCCTGATAAAGTGACGTCAGATTCTCATGATTTGAATGGTGGGCATTTTTTAATCCAACGAACAACTGTTGCAGCCACGTTGGGTTTACCTTTAGTACGCATATAATACATGGGTCAAACTTCTTAGAGGGCATCAGCATCTCTGGGACGATATATTTTACCATCATTTGACCAAAGTCACGTAATAAATAATTTGCATAAACATGGTTGGCACAGAGCTGATTGGTCGTTCCGTATGATGTTTATTTCAGCAATAGTACGCTCAGCTGTTTTTGCGCGTTTTTCAACAAAAAATCCAGGTGCTTGTGCTGTTGCAAACGCACTTTTTAACCAAACCAATTGCAAATTGCAAAATAAAGATTATTTCTTGAGTGATTTTGAGTGATAGACAAATCTCTTGTGATGGACGGAACTGTGGAACTCCCAGAACACCAGAACCGGAACAAGACTGGAATAGGGATTTTCCGAAAATCCGGAACAGGAACCAGAACCGGAATTGAGATTTTCCAAAAATCTGAACAGGAACCGGAACCAGAATTTCAAATTTTGCATGGAACACCCGGAACCCATGACCGTAACTGCCTAGTAAACTGCAAAACCCCAGAACACCGGAACTGGAACCAGAACTGAATTGAGATTTTCCAAAAATCCAGAACAGGAACCAGAACCGGAATTCCAAATTTTGGCCAGAAAATCTGGAACCCAGAACCAGAACTGCCTATATCTCACGCAAGTGACATTGAGATCTGAAAATACGTTTGAAACTTAATCAGTTTAATTTTTCAGTTGAGATAGAAAACCGCGCAGAAACTAAATACTGAACTGAAAATTATACAAATTGATCAATCAACTGCGCGTGACAATGTTTTTATGTGAATTAAAAAAACACCGTATGCAAATTATGCAAGGAGACTGTAATACGTGAGACTCGTTGACTATTGACGAGTTACACATTAAAAATCAAGCAAAATTTTCTGATTACATGATAAATCAACCTGCTACAGCGAAAACGATTTTTTTTAGATTATTTAAAATAAGCGATATTAATAGTGCTATCAATGGTGTGAATTTTAAAAAAGTCCAAAGGACGTTTTTACATAAGTATGAACCAGCCTTTATAGTGATTATGAATTACATATTTAAACATTTTTGATACTATGTTACTAGTGTTGTGATAGTTAGCCAAAAATCAAAGTAGGTAGTTAAGTAGGTAGTTAACTACTTTTAAATTATAAGTAAGTAGTTAAGTAGTTAAATCAAATTACAAGTAGGTAGTAAGTAGGTAGATAACTACTTGAAATTTTTGAACTAGGTAGTTAAGTAGAAAGTAGTTAAGTAGGTAGTTAAGTAGTTAATTTTTTAACTAAGTATATAATTATATGAAACTCTTAGTTGAACTTAAAATTTAAATTCTTAACGTTTAAAATACTTTTTTACAGCTTTCATAATTTCCAAATTTTATTTGATTTTTGCCAGTTCCTTATGTTAAGCAGTACTTATGTATGAGACGGCTGGACAGGTTATATAATATAAAATTCAAGAAATCGTTTACAAAAAAATAGTTCTTTGCTAAGTTAACTTATGTTTTGCTGACGCATTGCTTATTTAAAAACGATTTGTATTTCTCACCCGCTTTATTGTATAATGGTGCTGATGTGTTAAGGTTTATAAATATATCTAAACTTTAGGTCCAATTATTAGTTTTTTTGTTAATTTACTGCAGCACTTTTTTCCCGGTTTCTTGCAAAAATTTATTTGCTTTATCATTTTTCTTGGATTTTAAATGATTCTCGGATCCAGATCAGGTAGGTTATATTTACCCATAAGTACTTTAGATTTATACACAAGACAATAAGATTATGAGTTAAACAGGTAACCAAAATAATCCCACACAATATCCAACACAAAACACAGTATTTTTTGTTTTTGAAAGTCCACTTGGGGTGGACTTCAAAAAAGAAGATGATGTATTAAAATTTTGGTCTTATCTTGTTGGACAATGGAAGCGTGAGAGTCCAAATTTCATTCAAGTTCAATATCTACTTTCACTAAATTATCATTGCTTTCAAATAATTTCTTTACTAAAAGATTTTTAAATTATACATTGGAATCATAATAAATATGATTAATACTTGTTAAAAAAATATAATTTTTTGGTCTTTTTTAATTTAAAAACTTAAATACATTAAACACTTAAACAAATACTTAAACACTTAAACATTAAATACGTAAATGCATTGTACTTAAAAAAACAAACAAACAAACATATTTTTGTTTTATTTGAAGTAAAAAAAAACAATAAAAATTTCTCTTATTAAACTTTATATTAACAATAACTTTATGACGTAGGTGAAAAACTAAACTTTTCTGTTTTCACAGAGAATGAAAGGTGTTATAAGAAAATAGAGCAGTAGCACTTTATTTTTGTGTTGTTACTTTATTTAAAGCATTACTACATTTTGAATTGGGTTCATAAACTATAAAGCACCTTGTGTATAAAATAAATGTTGAGTTTCCAGCTATGGATTTTGATTGAAGACACTCATCGCGTGCAAAATACCTTGGATAAACATTGTCACATGGGTATTTATGCGCGACTGCCTACTTTATTAACTTCTTTCTGCCTTACTTACTTTGTGACCACTTTGTTAACTACTTGTATTAACTACTTTATTTTTGGAAAGTAGGTAGTTAAGTAGGTAGTTAACTACTTTTAGAAAAGAAAGTAGATAGTTAAGTACTTAGCCAAAATTATGGTAGTTAAGTAGTTAGCTACTTAAGTAGTTAGTTCTCCCAACACTATATGTTACATTGAAATTATGAATTACCATTACTGTAAATTTATTCAACCTGTGCAAAAAACTAATTTGTTTATTTATTGTATCAGTCAAATACTGTGAAGATATGATACATATCTTAACGTGTTTTTTTAATGTTGAATATTGTTTTTTAGGGAACAGGCCATATGGTTCCACAGTGGAAACCACAACAAGCTTTTTATATGATAAACAAATTCTTGTCTGGAAAACCTTATTGAGTGAATTAATTTAAATTCAGTCACTGTTTATAGTAACGCTTCATATAACTGGTTTCTGTATTTCTCTAATAATTTGTTTCTTTTTTTAATAATACTGAGGTTATGATTTTTAAGACTTTTTTGTGTGCAATATATAAATGAAATTCAATAATAAATCTTAAAAAAAGTTTGCAAAAGAACGGCTTCAGGTTAAAACATTTTAAAAAACATTAAGCATTTTCAGAATGAATTCATTCCAGCACAAGGTCTTAAATTATGGTCGCAATTAAAAATCCTTATACATGGCTTTCCGCAAAAATTGCTGTATTTTTTTTATTTTAAAAACATTATACCGTTTTGTGCAGACATACACACGTGTACAATTTATTTATATGACATTTACAAATTTAGCATAAAAATATTAAATACAAATTTATATTATGAAATGTGAAAGTTTCGTTTACGTTTTTAAAACAAAGTGAAAGTGCAGTCTTAAAATACAAGTATAGATTATACTTACCTAATATTATAATATCCTAAAATTATTCTGTTATTTCACTCTTTATTTTTCATTTAAATGATTAAAAAAAATTAAATTATGAAAATTAAGTATAGGAAATACACATAATACATAAACAAAATCAAAGTGGTATTTGGAAATTTCTTTTCAACGTTCTTTCTTCTATGGGTTGAATGCTGAGAAACCTGTCTAAGTAGTTTGCAACTATCTGGTGTTTCTTAAAAACCGAAGGCTCAAATAGAGATCTTATTCTGTCCAAAAACTCACAAACGTACACATCTGCCCATGTTACCTAAAAGTTTTATAATTGATAGTAATAAATCCATAATGTATGTTAAATTTTGAGACCATATCCACGTGTTTTTTTTAAATTAATTTTTTTTAAATTTAAAGTTTTATTCAGTTGTGATGGCTTTCAAGAAAATGAAACACAGATATTAACTGAAAGACAAAGAAAAAATCACAAAGAACACTTAAAAACTTTAATAATTTTGACACCATATACCATTAATCACAAGGGACCAACAATTCTTGCCGTTCTTGCCTCGAAATAAAATCGTTCTTAAATTTGAAGCTTTTTATTGTAGCATTTTGGAAATTAGAAATGCCAGAATAATAATAAAACATATATTTCAAAACTTTTAAAAAGTGTTTTATTAAGCAAACAAAATTACATATAAAAAAACCTAAAGGTAAATCCAACGTGGCTGCAAAAGTTGTTTATTGGACTGAAAAATGCCCTCCCCCCATTAGGTAACCATTTAAATTATGAGAATCTGACGTCACTCATATCACCCAATCAGAATTCAGAAAATGAAAAATTTGAAATAAGAAATCAACTTCAGATGGTAGTTTATAAATAACTCTTATTTTGTGACACAAAAAAAGAAAATATTTGTTTAATGAACTCGTGAACACACTGTTGCAGCTACGTTTAGTTTGCCTTTAGACTACACAAATATATTTAAAAAATGTTTCTGAGCATATCATTTATTTCATAATTTTTTTTTATTTTGTAGTGAGAGTGAGGACACAAACTTTTGTTATATGCCAGGTAGATTCATAAGCGATCAATTGCTTCTATAACTGCAGGTTGCTTTCATTGGTTATAAAATAGCCTCCTTTTGTTTATTTTAAAAAACACAGTATATCATAGCTTAGTAATAATATTGCATCAATTAAAAACCGAAAACTGTATTTGTAAAATTAGGTTTATGAAACGAATTAACGTTGGAAAAATGCACAAAGTCAAATAAAAAAATTGATTCTCGAATGCTTGAAAAAAAACGGAATCTTCAAATAAATACTAGCCTTGAAAAATGCTCTAAGAATAGAGCAGGAAAAAAGGGCGATTTTTCCCCGGGCGTATGTTTATACAGAAAAGATGTGGACTATACTGAGATGGACATTATGTGGACTATAGAAAGTTTGCATTTGGTTTGGGCAGCTGCTCACTAAATAAATACATTGATCTAATCACACAGCACTGTTGCATTTTTTTTAGTTTGATTAAATGTCAATTAAAAAAATCATACTCGCAGCAATCTTTGACAAACGCGAAATCGCCACTTTTTCAATTAGAAGGTTATATTTGTATGGGTAAGAAACAACTATAAATTTGAAAAAGTGAAGATTTCGCGCATGTCAAAGATGCTGTTATGATTTTTTCAATTGACATTTCATAAAACTAAAAAAATGCAACAATGCTGTGTGATTAGATAAATGTATAAACAAACCCTTATCATATGGTAGATATTTTTATTTAGTGAGCAGCTGCCCAAACCAAATGCAAATTTCTATAGTCCACATAAAGTCCATCTCAGACTAGTCCACATCTTTTCTGTCTAAACATACGCCCGGGGAAAACTCTCCACTTTTTCCCGCTCTATTCTTAGAGTATTTTTCAAGGCTAGTCCACCACTTTTTTTAATTAAATTAAAAAATAGCCTAATAAACTATAGTTTTAGCTGCGCAATGACATATGTTTATAATCCTTCCGTTGCCGTGATATACTTGTTTAAATAAAAAAATAATAATAATAAAAAGAAGAATTTAAATTACAAAATTTACCCACATTGTTTAATTATAGTTCGTGCGGTGCAGTGGCGTTCCAGACAAAGTTTACCTACGTTCTATAAATATAGTTGGCGCGATGCCGTGCGCCAATGATTGCAATTATAATTTTAAAAGTAAAAATAACAATAAGAAGAAGATGATGAACATGAAAATTTACTCACGTTCTCTAAGTATAGTTGGTGCGGTGCCGTGGATTAAATTGCAGTGTGGCACCCCCGCACCACCGATGATGGAATTATATTTTTTGGAATAAAAAAATTAGAAGAAGAAGATGATGAACATAAATTACAAATTTTATCCAGATTTTCTGATTATAGTTGGTTAAAATTGGTTACCGCAGAGTTAAATCGCCGCGTGAACGATTAAGAATATTGATTTTAAGATAATGAGCGTTAGAATTATAATAATAAATAGAAGAAGATGAACATAAATTACTAAAAATTTCCCCAACGTTCTCTAATTATAGTGGGCTGTGGTGCTGTGGGTGCCGTGGGGCTAAACAGCCGCGTGGCGCTCCCGCGCCACTGACACATTATTTTTTTAAATAAAATTTTGAATTAATTTTGTCATCAGAAATGTAAGAATTAAAAAAAGTACTCTGTTGTTTTCGCCGTTTTCCACGCGGTTGAAGCAGATGGCGCTGGGAACTGGTTCGGTTTCTGCCACCAATTAAAACCGGTCTGCTTTTTTTGTGCGGTTTTTATAAGGGACTGTTCGTTGTCTGCTCTGTACAATCTTTATTGTTGCCAAAGGGCTGTTATTGTGCGGTTGGGAGTTTTTATTTTGATTTTTCAATTTAATATTTTGATTAATAAATCTATAACAAGGACCTAAATGAAGAAATTGGCTCCTAAGAAAGTTGCGTATTTTTTTCTTCTTTCCAAAGAGCCCATGCTTATTTTTGATCAATAAGTAACGAAGGAGGAATATTGATTTTAAGAATTGAGCGTTAAAATAATAATAATAATAAGAAGAAGAAGAAGAAGATGAACATGAATCTCAAAATTTACCCACGTGCTCTAATTATGGTTGGCGCGGCGCCACAGGGCTAAATCGCCCCGTGGCGCTTCCTGCGCCACCTATTATACAATTTTTATAATAATTTATACATTTATACTTTATATATAATTTATAATAAAATTTTGTATTACCCTGTCACCAACAAGCCAGCCGGACGTGTTTGCAGACAGGAACTTGGAAAGTGTGTCCAGGTAGGGAATAAATTTGGCGCTTATCCATTCTGCAATGGCTGTTTTCTAAAATATAAAAATAGCGCTGAAGAATGCGTATAAGAACAAGAAAAACGGGCGATTTAACACTCTCGGACGGAAAAAATATGAATTATAGTCTAGGTGAATGCTTTATTTAAAGGCAAACCAAAACGTAGCTGCAACAGTGTGTTCACGTGTTCATTAAAAAACTATATTTTCTTTTTTTGTGTCACAAAATAAGAATTATTTATAAACTACTATCTGAAGTTGATTTCTTACTTCAAATCATGCATTTTCTGAATTCTGATTGGCTGATATGAATGAAGTGAGATTCTCGCGATTTAAGCGGTTACTTAATGGGGGGCATTTTTAAGTCCAACGAACAACTGTTGCAGCCACGTTGGGTTTACTTTTAGTTTATGTCTTTGTTGGTTTATGTCTATGTTGAGTCTATTTGTCGTCTATGTTTAGGTGAACGTATCTCCACTATAGTTAAGTTATATCTGGCTTGTGCACAGGCTCAATGAATGAAAAAAATTGAACATGTTATAATATGGTCAATATATTATTCAATGAACCAATTACAAAACCACTTTTTTTATTTCTTCTATACTCAGATGAAATGGCAATTAAAAAATCTTGCTGGTAACAATTTATTTAAATTACTTAATCTCTACTTTCTAAATTAAAAGTTTGTATTTGTAGGTATAAGAAACAAGTATAAATTTGAAAAATTTATGACTTCAAGACTGTCGAAGATTGCTATGAGCATGATTTTTATTTCCATAATGATACAAGTGGGAATAAATTTGTACTTATTCATTCTGCAATCGCCGCTTTCTAAATTAAAAAAAACCTTTCTAATTTTTTTCCCATAATTTTTTTCGAAATTCTTTAGCTCTTTGCTCCGGAGCTTAAAGCTCCGAGGAACAGAAACTACAAACAATATTAAACTTCAAACTTATCAATTTATAAATTTAATTATCTAATTTAAATTCTAATTTATACCTAATTTAAATTCGGCCAGCCTTAATTTCGGCCACTGACTGTTATTTTTGCCGCGCATAGTTATGAAATAAACTGCGTGTGGCCAGACAGAAGACAACACGATCTATGTAACCATATGCAGTTCATTTCAAAATTTTACGTATGGCTAAAATAACAGTCTTTGGCCGAAATTAAGGCCCGACCGAATTTAAGTCAGTTAGCCGAAAATTCCAACAAAAAAAAACTTACTCGTTTTTCCACGTTTCCGACAATGGTGGCGTTTGATATTTCTCCCCAAGGGTCTCCGTACAAATCCACCGTGGCTTCCACGAACATATCGATCAAAGCGTTTTCCCCGGCGTCTTTACCAGTTAAGCCTAAACTGAAGTCAGTCGTGTCAGAATCGTCATAAAATACTCATAACTGTGACTTTTTTTATATCTTAAACTACAAATAATCTAAACAAAACGAGTCAGAATCACGTTTTTTATTGATTTCGGTTCTTTGTGTTGTATTAAAGACGATACACTTTAAACATCAACATGTGCCTTCAACAACCCTTAACCCTTTCCGTTTGAGCCAAGGTCAGAAATTAACATTCGTCAAGAACAACACTTTAAACATGGACGAACTACTAGTTTAAAATCGTCATTTTTCAAGAACAACCGATTAAATTAAAATAGTTTTTTAATAAATCTTGAAAAAATTGGCAAATTTAAAAAAATCATAATAAAACTCATGAACACTATACACCTTAGTTTTCCTAAGCAACCTAAACAAAACCTCAAAATCAAGCAAAACATTAAATTTAGTTTGATTTTAAGGTTTTGCTTAGGTTGTTTAGGTTGCAGTTGTTTTCAGTGACGATGTACACAAAAGGATTCCACAACAGTAGTTTATTTGCTAACAGGAACAGATAAACAGCAGCAGTAGCAAGTAGCACAAGGCAAAGCAGTATAGTACAGGCAGTATATAGCCAGAGCAGGAATGGCAAAGCACAAAGAAAGGCAAATATACACAATAATTAGGAGCTAACAGGCCCCGTTTATATACCAGCAAAACATGTTTCCAGAAGTTTCTAAAAATTTCTTAGCCAATGAGCATTAGGTAATATGACCTCACTTTTCAGAATGTTCTAGAAGGTTCTACATACAATCTTAGGAAAACATTTTACTTATATACTCAAAATAATTTTGAAACATAAAGTCACTGACTTTCCTGAATATACATAACAGCTATACCTATGGACACATGGGATGCATAGGTACATTAGCAAGCTAAAAAGCACTTAGCCTATATCTATTAGGTTTTATCACTGTAGTTTATATCAAAGTATTAGCAGTTTGTAAAGTATCTTAACAGTTGCTTAGGAAAACTAAAGTCTAAAGTACACGAGAAAGGTTATTTGTGAGTTTTATCACGATAATTTACTTGAAAAATAACGGTTTTAAACAATCCATTTTTCCGGTGACCATTTGAATGGATTGTTCTTGAAGAATGCCCAGAAATTTACTTATTTGCGATCGATCCTCTTCGCCGAATAATTAATTTTTAGTATGGTTTTGTAAAAAGTTTTTATGCGCTCCGTTTTAAACCTCCTCTTTCGGGGGCGAAAGCGCCCTCCCGAAAAAAAATTTTTGGTTTCTAAGAAATTTCAAGCAAACGGCGCACGATAGGTTTATAACATTTTTGGTTTTTGCAAAAACGCGAAAAAGTACCAACCGCAAAAAGTAAAACAAGTACCGAAAAACCGTAAACACAGAAGGTGTTTAGAATTTAATAATTTAAGAGCGGAAAAATTTTGTAAAACATGCATGTCAAAGCCTTCTAATATTGTAGTTATATTTTTGTAATTTATAAGACTTCTAGGTTTATGAAATTTTTTCACAAACCTACTAGTTTTTTAAGTTCCTGTAGGTTCGTTCATTTCCCAGGACTAAAAAAATGAACAGAGGTCAACAAGTCAGATTATAGGTTAAAAAGCAAATGCAGTTAAATTGTAGCAAAAACACTAAGCTTATAAAAAATCAGTAAAAGAATAAATTATTTTTTTATTTGAATTTATTATTTTCTCTGCTTACGTCACAACTGCCGTTGGATTAAATTGTAAGAAATACGATGTCCTATAGACTAGTTCTGAATAAGCGTCTTTTACTATATGAGAGAGGGTACAAAAAGAAAAAAATAAAATTTGAAAAAACCTTAGTTTTCTTAGTTTTTTTAAGTTTCAACCTATACTTCATAAAAATTGCTGCACGATGATATGTTTTACTACGTTGTAGTGCTTTAATATATCAATTTGTGCTAAATAAATTTTGGGTTTTTAATTAAACGCCACAATAGTTGGAAATCATCTCTAAAATAGTATTTCCGTGAACAATGATTTCGAATTAGTAAAAAATAAGGTTGAAATTTGTGCTTTAAAACTAATTTTAAACCTACAAAGGTTTTTTAATGTTTTGGTTGTAAAAATATTCAAAATTTAAAAACTAATTTTAAAAAGTCCATTCCAAACTTTTATATTAAGCATTTTCTGTGATTGAAACATTAAAAAACTGGACACCAAGCGCGCCAGCAGCGCCATCCCTACGAAGGGCAAAAACCTAAAAATCCCCAAAAACTCCTTTTGCTTTTCTAATATTAAAAAGTATTTAAAAAATTTTGAAAAAAAGGGGTCGAGATTTTTAACCAATAATTATTTGAAATATTTTAATAAAAAATTTAAAAAATTGTACCCATTTACTTGACATATTGAATAAAATTATTAGATGGTTTAATACAACCTAAAAAGGACAGACATACATATAGCTCAAATTTTTGGTTCTCAAAAATTGACCGTGTAAAATAATTTTGCATTAAAAAGGAGACCTATAACAAAAGCCTGTTTCGTCCCTTGTTTGGACAGGCTGGACAAATATGAGGAGAAGTTGGGACTTCTTCAGCAAACGCTTCCCGTCATATTTTTACAACATGCATATTTAAAAAAGTTTTTTAATGTTTTGAAAAATTATACATTGTATCGTTTGTTAATTTTGTGTCATTTTGTATATCTTTAATATATATTATTTATAAGGAAAGTGTTTTGTTACCTGATCTGGCGGGGTGTCCATGTTTCTTTTTGCCATTTCTCTGTGACACCGTACTATGACTTTAATTTTATTTAACAATTATTGTTTTTAAGAGGTAGTCAAGAGCACATTATTAACTTAATTTATATAGCGAAACTTTGAATTCTCACATGACCCCACCTGGAAATCGATATAATCCAAAACATTGATAATACAGCTATAATCATTGTTAAGGTCCATCGAAATGGTGGAAGCCCAGTCCAAAACAAAGTTTTTGCTTTGTGGTTTTATATAGAGAATTTATTAAGATTGTTTTGGTTTTAGTACTTTGTATTCTCACATGACCCCATCTGTGAATTGATTTTTATTCCCCAACTTTAAATACAGTTGTCATGCCATATTTTAAGTTAAGCTTCATCAAAACGGTGGAAGCCCAGTCCAACACAAAGTAAGACATCTTATAGAAAAAACTTTTAGAATTGAGATAGAACAGCTTTGAATTCTCACATGACCCCACCTGGTTTCTGATTTAACCCAGAATTTAAAGAAGTAAAAACTATAAAGTTTCTACTTCCAAAATTTGGTCCATCAGAATAGTGGAAGCCCAGTTCAAGTCAAAGTTGATCTATAAGAGCAACACCCTGAAATCTCACATGACCTCACCTAGAAATTGGCTTAATCCAAAATTATACATATGGTAATGTACCCATATTTATAGTTTTAGTCCATCAAAATGGTGAAAGCCCAGTCAATAACAAAGTGTTGTTTTGTTTTTATTAGTAGAAATCCGTTTGCTGTGTTACTTTGTGTTCTCACATGACCCCACCTGGAAGTTGATTTATTCCCCAACTTTATATAAAGCTGTACGCCATATTTAAAGTTGAAGTCCATCAAAATGATGGAAGCCCAGTCCAACGCAAAATAACACATCGTATAGTAAAAGATGAAACTGAGGTATAACAACTTTGAATTCCCACATGACCCCACCTGGTTTCTGATTTGACCAGAATTATTAGAAGTAAAAGCTATAATGCTTCTACTCCCAAAATTTAGTTTGTCAGAATGGTGGAAGCCCAGTCCAAGTCAAAGTCGATTTATAAGAGCAACACTTTGAAATTTCACATGACTTCACCTAGAAATTGACTTAATCCAAAACCATATATATGGTAATGTATCCACATTTATAGTTTTAGTCCGTCAAAGTGGCGAAAGCCCAGTCAATAACAAAGTGCTGCAATATCCAAGGGCCGTAAAATGTACTGGTCGCTCGCTGTTTTTGAATTTCCCCCCTACATTGATTGGCTTAAAGATTAATTCTCTCAGGGTGAAAATAGATGAGGGGTAAAATAACCACTCGTTTTTTGATAAAATATCACGTGCAGAGAAACACATGACGCAACTAAATAATAATTGGTTACATAACCGCTGAAAACTTTTTTTTTAATTTTTCTCGCTCACAAGTTTATTGTTTATTTCTTCCTGGCGGAGAGTTGTTACGCCCTTAATTTCAGCCTGGAAGACTTTAGCTTTAATAGTTATTATACCCTCTTCCTACAGTAAAAAACCCTTATTCAGAACTAGTCTATAAAGGGGAGTTGTAAAGTAAAACCAGTGGGTGATTGTGCAACGCAGTACGTCAGTCAATGAAATGCTGTGGCTGAAAAGTACATGTTTCATTTTTTTATTGCCCGCATTCTAGATGTCACCTTAAAACATCTGGATTTTATAATTATAATGTAATAACTTGATAAAAAATAATTACAATAAATAAGCAATACCAAATCTTCTTGCTAGATATCGGGCTATCGCAGTATGTTGGGATATTACTAACTGGCCGTGATCCACTGAGAGCACCGGGAGTCCTCCCCAAGGGGTCGCTTAAATTGATTTTTTTATAATTAAACTTAAATCGATTATATTAATTCATTATTAAAACACGTGAAGAACTATGGCAAAACATTACTTTTCTCGGTAAAAACTATTGGGAGATCGAATTCTTACGAAAAAGTTCCATGGTTGGATTGAAACTGACAACAATAAATAATCAAGCTTATAATTAAGAGAACGTTCGGCTGTAATTAGTTTTTGACAACAAATTAGTAAAAAACCGCATATGTATTTATGCAACTTTTTTAAATTATTTAACTTTTCGTGCAATCAATATTTGTGTTTTCGCGCAACCAGTTATAGTGCAACTGTTCACAGGAAGCCGCATTATTTGCTACAAAAAACGACAAAATGACAATAAGCTAGAAATCGCTAATTCAACGTTATATAAAAATTTTATTACTTGACTTTCGTATGGGCCATTCCGTTTGAAAATCCAAAAATTCTTCCTGATAGGGCACACCCGCCAGTAGAAATAACCATCTAATCACTTCGCCTCTACCTCGAATTGGAAAATATGTTAACTTGTAATGAGGTGTTTGTGTCATTTTCTATCTATAAGCAATAATAGCAAAAAAATATATAACATAAATGTAAAAGAAAAATATGTAACCGCTTATATTCGTAAGACACTTTCAGTGCTCCAACTGAGGTCCGCCCAAAGTAGAAAGCGCCCCAATTAGGGTCACATTATACGGTAATTGGCCTTGAATGGGGTTTGCCGTAATTAGGACAATATGACCTAAACTGAAGTTCGGCGGTCCCTTATTGGGGCACGCTAACATAAAACCTTAATTAAGACCCACATATGCTCCAATTAGGTCACTCATGTCAAAAACAAAGCCCTAAATAGGGCATTTTAAATACCCCAATTAGACCGGGTACGTTACAAACAAATCCTAATTAGCACTCAAGGGTACTAACTGAAGCACGCCCATTTAGGGTGTACACCCCCAATTAAGGTACTAAATCGGTCTTAAAACATACAGTTTCATGTTTGTTTTTTTAAATTTTTTTTGGTTATATAGTTCGATAATATTATTTTTTAACTTTAATTCGTGACAAATAGTAGATGGGAGTTAATAACTAACCACCAACGCACTGTAAAATTCTAGTATTTTGCTTTTCTTGCCGAAGTTTTATAACGAGGAAGAGAAATTACTTTTCTAAAAAAAAAACAAAAAAAACAAATGTGCTTGCAAAAAGATTCATTTTGTTATACTTCTCCATTTTATGAATCCATTTAAATAAAACTCAAATCAGTGGTGGTAGTAACTATATGTATCCTAGTGTCACAGTAATACAATCATCAAAAAAATCGAAGTTCCCTTGCTAGACAGAAAATTCTTCACTTTATGCTGACAAAACCTATACCTCATGTTCCTAACTGAAAAAAGATGTTGAAATACGATAAAAAAAATTGTGAATTATACCTATGTAAGTTATTGTATTATACCTAAGTTATCATTGTGTAGTTAACTACACTGGAAACACACCTATATTTAATTGTATATATAATCGCAATCAAATGTTATTTTGCAAACGCATTTTTTTTGTTCAGAATTAAATATTTACTTTCTTGTTATTTCCTATCCTTCCTTTAACAAATTTACAATTTATTTTTAAATTAAAATTTAATAATTGCATACCGGGTCATCCTCCAATAACTAAATGATCTTTTTCATAATGCTTCAAAACCACTTATTTATTATACAACAATTTCGAAAGATTTTTTTTTAAATTTTGATTATTATTTTAAATTTTTACCTTTTAAAGGTAAAAATTTAAAGGGGGGTATAGAAACTTTTAGCATTTCACTTTTATACAATTTTAAAAAGCAACAAAAGCGTTTTAATATACAACCGTATTTTATAAATTCACCTCAAACGTCGTTTGCGTTTTCCAATATTTGCTTAGTTGTTAGCAGTAACAAGATACCAGTAGAGAAATATGGAGTTCTTTAACTTTTGTTGACAATGTTCCGTGTCAAAGACTTCTATTATTAAATTGACAAACTATCCGCACTGCTGAATGTATTTAGCTTTGTTAAACAGCAAACAGCTTTATTTTAAAACGAATATTGTTCTCCTTTGATAAAAATAAGGCACGATTCGTCCTTACAATGTTTTGCTAAACGACGAATTAGCTCTTTGATTCAATAAAGAGTAAATATTGAAAAATTATGCTTTTTTAAAGATCTAAAAGTCCTATGGAGAAAATCCTATAAAACAACGTGAAATGTTTAGAGCGAGTTTTATAGTTGGAGATCTTTTTGATTTGAAATGTATAGAACCAAATACAAAATTAACTAACACAGTTATTTATTAAAGTTTATTTTTCGTAAAAAATCTAATTAGGATTAGAGATTCGTAATTTTTTGAATAAGCTAGGATCAAAGGTACATAATAAAAAGTTCATCTACATTAAACAACAATTTATCGTCTAAAGAAATTTTGAAACTTTTATGTGAACATGTTTTACTGCATTGTCGAAAAATGCTAAACCACGAAACACTTAAGTTTCATCAATAAAGATATTTACAAGTATTAAATGCACAAGGCCACGTGGTAAAATATTTTAAAAAAGTAAAAGAAATAGCGTTTTAAACTAGATTTCTCCTTGTTCGCATTGACGCCAAAATAAACTTTAAAATTTTTTTGTTTTATATGGTACCTAATTAAAAATGGTTTTTTTAAAGCTTTCATCAAAAATTTAATCTTGTGGAACGCAAAAGTTTTTGTAACAATTTCATGACTTAATTTTTTGCATATACAGTATGAATGTGAAAAATCAATAAATAAATCTCTATCAAATCAAAAAGCGATGAACATTCTTGCGAAATGAAAAATTTACTTTGAATTTTGAAAGCAACCTTTAACACAACACACGAGTTACAATACATCACTAAAATACAATACAATATATCACTAAAATAGTATCAGTGTTTTTGTTGATAAGATCACTAAAATACAATCACGAAAATGCCATGTTGATAAGCGTACTTACAAGTTTCTTATGACTGAATCTCGATAAAACACGTCAAACCGAAAAAATCATTAGAATTTTACGGCTTTGAAAGTTTTTTATCAATTTTACCAGCACATAATAAATTAAAATATTTCACATACTTTATATCACGCTATGCCGTACGGTAGTTCCGGAAAACTTTTTACTGTGAAAATACTGGTATAAAAAGTCGGGATAAAAGAACACGAAACTCAAAACTTTTTCGAGGAAACTATTGAAAACAACATATGAAACGCTTGCAATGTAAGTATATTACAAATAAATGCAACCTATATAATAAACTTAATAATATTGTTTTAAAACGTATGTATTCCATAATTAGACTCCTGCATTTTATGCTGCGAATCTCTTGAAAGAACAAAGACAACAACTACGCAACAGAAATAACCTGCTTATATATTAACGCTTATAACAATATTGTTTGAATCTTTAAACAAAATTATCAATAATTGTTTTTTAAAACAGGATACTTTTAAATAAAGAGCAACATGCACAATGAATGTTATTTGATTATTAAAAAAATATAGTAATTTCGTCTTTCTATCAACCAAAGTTACATAAGGGAATAATTTGCAATACGGTTCGGTTAAAAAGTGCGTTCTCAACTGTCGAAGCACCTTAATTTTTTTGTTGGAAAACCGCTCAAAAACCGCTGAACGTGCTATTACTGAAATAAACATCAATCACCAATAATAATAATAATTCTAGCAAAAGACGAAACAAAGTTTCGAAAAAAAAGCCTTATATTAAATGGAATAGTATAAAGCTACATAAGTCTAAAAACTAAATGCCAGAAAAGACTGAAACAAGTCTTATTAAAACCTGTAAATTAATAACAGATTTTGTGAAATTTTTAGAAAAACAAAACCGAATAAAAACAATACGTGTAAAAGCTTTAGTTTGCGTTTTTTAACTAATAATAAAACTTAATTCACATAAATTTCTCTCAAAGTGAATTAAATTTTACATGAGTTAACCAGCTGTAAATACCATAGTATTAGTTAAGTTACACGTCGTCAAAACGATACAAAAAAAGTATAACGCAAGCGTCACAGTAACCATGAAAAATTTCTGTCAAAATAAGTTATCGCATTGCGCATTAAATTTTGTAATTTATCATTATTTTCGTATAAAGCAAAACATACCGCCATATTAACAGCTTTTTAAAATCAAATATCAAGTTCTAAGTCCGAAAAACATTGAAAAATTCAGATTTAATATAAGACGACTTTTAATTTAACAAATACATTGACAGCTAATTTGTTTTATGTAATAAATAGAAACATTAAAAAAAAAGTCGCCTTATATTAAATCTGAATTTTTCAATGTTTTTCGGACTTAGAACTTGATATTTGATTTTAAAAAGCTGTTAATATGGCGGTATGTTTTGCTTTATACGAAAATAATGATAAATTACAAAATTTAATGCGCAATGCGATAACTTATTTTGACAGAAATTTTTCATGGTTACTGTGACGCTTGCGTTATCTTTATTTTGTATCGTTTTGACGACGATTAACTTAACTAATAATATGGTATTTACATCAGGATAACTCATTAAAAATTTAATTAACTTTGAGAGAAATTTATGTGAATTAAGTGTTATTATTAGTTAAAAAACGCAAACTAAAACTTTTACACGTATTGTTTTTATTCGGTTTTGTTTTTCTAAAAATTTCACAAAATCTGTTATTAATTTACAGGTTTTAATAAGACTTGTTTCAGTCTTTTCTGGCATTTAGTTTTTAGACTTATGTAGCTTTATACTATTCCATTTAATATAAGGCTTTTTTTTCGAAACTTTGTTTCGTCTTTTGCTAGAATTTCCGCCTTTTAATGCATTGAATTCAATGTCATTTATTAAAGATATAAAACATTAAAAAATTTACTCATTTTAAAAGAAACGTCATGGTCTCCTCATGATATAAATAGAATTATTTTCATATCCAAAACTTCAATGCAATTTTAAGCAGTATACTATACAAAAATTAAGTCTGGGTAACTCCGTAAAATTGTATGGAACCTGAAAGAACCATATAAAATATTGTGTTTTTCTTCTGTTTAAATTCTTTTAGTTAGACCTGATTTAACCACTTTTTTGGAAATTAGCTTTATTTGGACTTTTGTTTTGTGCTTGATTTTTCTGGATTGATGGTTTATTTTTAAACAACAAAACCACACCATTGTAAATGATTTTTCCAGGTTCCATACAATTTTACGAGGTTACCCAGACTAGTCTTTTCTCGCATTAAATTTTTGAAGTGATTGTAGCTTTATAGTAATCCATATAAAAAGAGTTTTTTCTGTTTCGATTTTGATAAATTTCCGTCTATTGAAACATTGTACCCCGCAGCGCTCACACGTCACCCAAGATTTATTTCATTTTATTTTTTTAAATATTTTTATTGTTGCCATATGGCTGCTAATTAGTGGTAAGAATATTTTTTCGCTCTTTCCGTTGAAAATTAATAATTTTTATAAAAAGGTAAGGAATCATAATTTAAACCAAAAAAATAACCACAAGAGAATGTGTATTACTGAATGAAGTTACTTAATATGTAATTCAGTAAGGAAAAAAAGTGTCACACAAGTACCCCAGTACCTAATGCGTAACTTAGAAAAAAACTGGTCGTTTTTCACATGAACAGAGGTTTAACCACGGGCAATAGAGCATATTCGAGAATGAAATTCAGGTGCGGGGGCAATTTAGCATCTACGTGCAAAAAATTT
>JASAMX010016365.1:0-45322 GCA_030248175.1 Microlaimidae sp. YZB2_3
AATAATGTTTTTTTTTTAAATTTTTTTACAATTTTAAAAATTTATTTAACATAAATTCAAAAAATATCATTATTGTAATCAGGATTTGTTGCCTGCTTTTCGCCAATTAGTCAAATTTTCGTCATTTGAATATCTTAAAATATTATAATACTCTATAAATATAATAATTCAAAAGTAAATTGTGTGTAAATAAAAATGGGTAATTTTTGCTCTTTATTGCAATTGGTTTACTACTGAACGCTCTGCAATAAAAACTGTCCGGAGAGACCTTAAATGGGGTTTTGTCAGAACGTAAAACTGGTTCATGTACAACTAATCAAGTAATTTTAACCAAGTAGTAATTCACACGATGGTAATTCCATTGTGCTAAAAAGTCTTCAATTTGCTGCTTATGTAAGTTAAGAAAGGACTGTAAAAACGGACCTCAAAATTATCCAAAAATAGTTTGGAGAACTCCGTTTTTTCAAAAAAAAAAACATATTGGGCCTAAAAGCAAAAATATAATTCAAGAATCCAATCCACCATATAATAAACCGAATAATAAATCCTAAATTCAATGAAACGTTAATTGTTAATTTAATAAAACGTTGATCTCTTTCCAATTATTGAGTTAGCATTTTAGTTAAAAAAAAATCGATACGCATAGCGTTATATAAATAGAGTGCTTTAATTTTTATGTGTAAATTGATGTAGCCTTTTGTGTGATTTGGCGAAAAACAAAAACCACGCAAGTGAAATAACGTGATCATAGTAAATTTTGTAGCCTTGTTTTTGCAAATACAAATATCAATAAAACGTTTTGAAATCGACGCTGTCAAAGAAAAAAGTACATCCAGAGTTAGTGAGTAAAAATAAAGTGCCAGTGGTCCCAATATACCTAGCCTTGTCATTAGTTCCAAACGATTGCAGTTTTTTGTTTGCATTCGCCATAATCACAGTACAAATAAATTTATTTCATTAGTTTATCTTTTCTGACCATTTATTCTTTCTTAAATACTTTAAATTTTTTTAAGGCGAAGAAAACTAAGAGGCTTTTCGCGGACCAATTGGGTCGAAAAACTTGTAAGCCTCAGCACTTAAAATATTTTGAGAAGTATTCCTATTCCAGCTGCCAGGTGCGTTCCCAGTAATTATCCTTGTTAAAAAATACAACCTAAAAATATGTTATTCAAAATTATGTTTTCATTTAGTTTTTAATCTCAAAATTCTTAAATCTTGAGCCTAGCTTAAATCTAGCTTAAATCAAGCTTAAATCTAGCTTAAATGATGACGGTCAGGCCTGCTTATAGTTTTGTTGACTTTCAACTTTATATGTCAATTAAAATATGCAAGCAGGTCCAATCAATGTTAAGAATACTTTTGTGAAGGAAAAATTACAGGGATCTCTTAGGTGGAGTGCTTGATCGACAGCATGCTGCGCGAATGCAACTGCACCGGGGTCGCCACCTACGACCGCATCCCCCAGGACCGCATCTGCAACCCCCTGGACTGCTACATCTGCTACAAAAACACGGCCCCTCGTTACACCAACATCCTCACCGCCTGTCGCACCCAGAAGTGCTCTGAAGCCTGTGTGTACTGGAGTTACCAGCCATCACTAACTATCGGTACACATAATTTTCAGAAAAAAAAGCGTAATTCAATGTTTAGTACATTAAATTTGGTTTCAATTTTTTTAGTGCATTAAAGTTGGTAAACAATTGTGCAATTTTAAAATTTTTTAATGGTAAAAATAAACAATAATTCCGCAGATATTTTTCAAAGAAAACAATCTAATTTTTTATATTCCTTCCACCCAACCATTGTGGTCGCTTTTTTAATGAATAACGTTAAGTTGATTAGTAACGTGAAATTATGCTATTATATTTTAGGTAAAGTATTTATGTTGTGCAAAATTAGTAGCACAAATGTCATTAATGTTAATATTATAAAGTTTAAAACATATTTTATGTAATTATAAAAGCAATCAATATGTATGTTACAATAGAATTACAATTCTATTAGTACTTCCATTAATAAATTGCTAATTTAGGCCCCACCTTCAGTCCATTGCAGCAGAAAAGCATGGTGAACTACTGGCGTTTACCGAGGGATACAGATCCTGACTTATCACTTATAATTGCAGACGTATATTTCACAGATATTCAGTACACCTCCATTGAACAAATGCCTGCATTTAGCCTAGAGACATTTGTTTCCAACGTGGGTGGGGCCATGGGCCTCTGGACAGGCGCCAGCATTATAACCTGGATTCATTTGATATCATTCTGTTGCGGAGCACTCTACTGTAAAAAGAAGAATCAAAAACCAGAAAAACTAACCTACGTTTGAATTATTTTGCTGTACTAAATAAGAATAATTCTTTTTTAATATTTTAAATGTTATATCAGGTTTAAAATGCTGCTTGCTTCCACAAACACACGCTTTTTATAAATCATTCACGTTTGGTAAACGTATCATTTAATGCGTAAATTAACATAAACCATTGTTTTAGCGCCACTTGTATCAACCCATTAGATTTCATAAAAGTTGCATGTTGATTTTTTATTGGTTGGCGATAAATTGCTTTCATTTGATTGGTCACCACTACGTGGCCCTCGACTTTTCAAATAACCTAGCCTGGTTTGCCTTTAGTGAAAATTCATTGCGAATCGATGAAATGAAAGGACCAATTAAAATTGAGTGATTATAAGATTTAAAAAATTAAAGTTTGTTTGGAATGATTAAGACTGGTGAGCATATTTCGCTAAAAGTACATTTGATTTATACAAAAGTTTTATTAGGGTAACTGACTTAATTATAGGGTAACTGACTTAATTTCGGCCACGCCTTAATTTCGGCCACCAATTTAGGGTGTTAGAAAATCGGCTTATTTTTAAAACACAAAAAAACTAGCACAAAAGTAACTGGATTAATGTTGAATAAAGGGTTTTTGCAAAAGTTTTTTATTTTTGTTATTCTACATTATCAATATTTTCATACAAAAAGTGAATTTTTTGTGATTTTCTTAATTTTTTCTTCGTGTTTAAACTGCATCAAGTTTAAAATGAAGCAATATATAACCTTAAAATATCTTCTATTTAAGGCTCAAAGTTGTTAATTTTCATGTTTTGATATTTTCTTCAAAATCATTTTGCAATGCGTTTAACTAACTGCGCATTTTAAGATTCCGTTAATTTCGGCCACCTGAAAATTTAGGTAAAAGAACCTGCCGTTTTTTGTTGTTTTTAAGTATCATTGTACTACCGTATTTATAAAGTTTTTTTTGCTCGTTTGGCTTTGTTTTGACGTTTTTTAAGCCAAAAATAAAAATTAAACAAAAAATACAAGTTATTAAAACTCGTTTTTTTAAGGTTTTGACATAATTATTTAAAGTCTGCTAATAACTGTTAAAGTTCCGAAACGGGAAAAATTAAGCTATATGTACCAAGAACAATACCTAAAGGTAAATTTGCAACCTTTATAAATTTTTATTGTTCGTTCAAGCAATAGTTATGACCGGTTTTTTGTAGGTGGCCGAAATAAATGGCACGCGCCTTAACTTCGGCCACTTTAAAAAAAAGTTTAAAAGTTAAATGTAACAGAAATATTCAAATTTTGCACTGGAATAACAAATATAGCTATTGTTTGATTTTTAGAACAAATTTTGGCTTGATTGAAAAAGCCAGAAAAAACTTATTCAAAAAAATAAAAAAAGGTGGCCGAAATTAAGTCAGTTACCCTAACGTGTAATATTAACTATAAATTAATACATTTATTGTCTGAATTAATAGTATCCTTATTTGAGATATGATCACCTCAAATTGTTTTCAGTGTCATTTTCATCTTTAAACAGACTTTAATTATTTTTTATATACATTTTGTTATAGTTTTTGTTATTTGTGTTTATATCTGCATTTTAAAAATTCTCAACCCCAGCCGTTTTACGTGCAAGCTTAATTAGAGTTTCTAAAAGGTGCAGACCTTTTTTGTCTTAGTCGTTGGTTTTTAATAAAAAATCACTGTTAGAAAATTATTGATTAATAAGGTTTTAAATTTTCAACCTTGAAAATGCGGTACAGAGCAAAACTTTTGTCGTCGGTTTCAAGAATTTTTTGTGATAACTTTACTCTGGGGGCAACTGCAGCACAGTACCTTTACGAGACGAGGTTATCCATCTTTGCTAATTGTTCATTTTTGTGAGGGATTGCGTTATGTTTTTTACTGATATTAAATATGGATATTTTAGCTTTTTGCTATTAAAAGTGTAAAATCACGCAAAAACTCATAGTTTTATTCATGAGAATTCTCCATTCTGAACACAATAGACACACTTAATTATACCAACCAGAATAGTTTTTTTTAATTTTCAGAAGCTAAAAACTACTTCCTTATTACTTTCAAAATAATACAGTTTTTTTATAAATTAACAATATAAAAAAGTCCCTGACGTATTCCACGCTTCATTAAAAGTTCGCAAAGTATTGAATCATATGTGGTGAAAGATAATTAAACTAGCGCTTAAATAGTTCAACTTTTTCAATTTAAAAATAATAGAGTCTGCTTTTTACGAGTTTTTTTAACAAAAAAAACCTTCGTTTTTTGTGCTTGCTGTCAGTTTAGGATGTAGTTAATCATAATTTTCTTGAATCATTTTGTTAGACTTATTTACCCTAAGGAAAAATAAACTTCAACACAGTTGGGATTTCGACTATAGTTGGTTATTGCGAAAACCAGTTCATTAGTTGTCAACTACTGATTATTACTAAAAAATTAATGGATACTGACTGATTTACATTTCAGAGTTGTAAGCGGGCCGAGATTTGGACGGCCCGGCCAAACCTTAAAAAGTTTTTGGCCCGGTTAAAAAGCTCTCATACTACAAATCCGAAAGAATTAAAAATCTCGGTCCGGCCCGGCCCCCAAAAGGTAAAAAATTAAAACAGTTTTTCACTGAATCTAATTTTTTTTTGCACCGCGGTATACATTTTATCTTTTAAGCTGTTAAGCGAAATATTTTCAAACTAGTTATTAATGAGCCATCGTACTAAGGTAATATTAAATCATGAATCTCCATATTTTCAAATTTATTGTTTCTTACACGAATACAACTTTCCAGTTTAAAAAGTAGCAATTTGGAGGTTGTCAAATATTGCTGTGAGTATATCACGAATTATTATCATAATATATGGTCTCAATTTTTTATTCAGTAAGCAATTGCTCAAGCCAGGGGCCGAATTTACTAGACGCCCTAACAGCTTAGGGCCACTAGCTGGTAAGTATCACTAAGCAGTTTAGTGAAGTGTTGTATTTACTAGAATCCCTAATGGTAAGTGACACTGGCAGATAAGTGGAAAAACGCTAGGAAGGTGGGTACCTCCCCAAAAGCGTCCCTAACTTAAATATTAAACAACAAAATAACAATTTTGCAAAAAAATTGTTGTATATTTTGAAAAAACATTAAAAAAATAATTTACTAAAAAATCAATTTCATTAAATCAATGTGGGATTTCGATAAAACTATTGTTTATCTTGAAACAATGCATAATGCAAAGTGAAAAGTGCGCAGCCTGTTGCGCATAAAGTGATTTACATAAAATGCGCATTTTTGTTTGGAACAAAAAGTTTAACAAATATCAGGGTTACGCACGCATTTTCCATACCGCGATTTTATTTATTTGGACTAAACCCAATAGTTATTCTATTTTTTTTTGAAATTTTTTTTTAAAGTTTCTCACCTTCCCTTAATGTTGCCCTAATCCTAGTGGCACTAAGAGGTACTTGTTTATAAGTGCGTCTAGTAAATTTGGCCCCTGATCCTAATTTTCTATAGTCCACTTATGTTTTCCTAAGACTAAAGGTAAACCCAACGTGGCTGCAACAGTTGTTCGTTGGATTAAAAAATGCCCCCTATTAAGTAACCACTCAAATCACGAGAAACTGATTTCACTTTATCAAACAAATACTCGGTATTAAATCGAATCTAATTGGCTGAAAAAGTAACGTCAGATTCTCGTGATTTGAATGGTTATTTAATGTGGGGCATTTTTTAATCCAACGAAAAACTGTTGTAGCCACGTTGAGTTTACCTTTAGTTCACAAGTTTTCTGTCTAAAATACGCCCAGGGTAAAATCGGCTTATTTTCTTGTTAGTTTTTATTTACTTAGTCTAAAGTAAAAAAACGTTAATCTTAATTACATACAACAGACTGTTAGCCTGGCGATTTTACCGTGGAGTGCAGGTGTCATTAGTACTAAAGCTAAGACTAAAGCGCTTTAGTACTAAAGGGTTTTTAGGCTTAGTACTAAAGCTAAAGCGCGGCTAAACTGAAATTAGCTGGCAAAAGCTCGGCAAAAGTATGGGCCCGGCAAAACGTTAGTTTTTGCCAAGAAAATGACAAATCACCAAAAAATCTTAGTGTTCTCACCAAACCAAAAACACGATTATTTATTGAGAATCATATCAGTGAAAGGGGGAGGTAGGGTGGGATTCACCCCCTACCCTTTATAACCTCAAAATTTTAGACCCCCCTCCCAAACAAAAAAATCGAGTTCTCCTCAGAAAATTTTTAAATCTTTTAACCTGATTCCTTCTAGAATTTTAAATCTGACACCTCAAAAGTATTTTGTTTTTTAAAACCAAACCCACCCTGACCCTATTCCAGATTTTAAAATTTTCCATTCCGGGTCTATCCCCCTAGAGAGCCAGCAAGTCAGGAGGGACCCCCTAGGACCTCCTTTTCAAAATTAAAGATGTACTTTGCACGGAACCAACCACCAAACGGCCTCTCCTCCCCCTTAGCTGCCAAAACTATACTCACTTGGAGTTAAATATGCTATATTTTTCCTTAAAAGTAACATAAGTGAGTTATTTGAACAATATTGATAATTAAAATTATTAAAACAACTTTTGGCTACAAGGTGCTGTATGGGGTTTTACTTTTTAGTTTTTCTTATTTTTGTTCAAGCATTAGAAAAGACTGATTTTTTTTTGGTTTTTTGAAGTATTTTTTTAGATTTTTAAGTGCTTAATATTAAAATAATTCCAGTTTTACTGTTTCACATCGCCATTTTGTGAAGCTTATTATGCAGTAAGACTGGTTTTTTTAAGAAAAAATGCTGGTTAAATGTTTTGTTGCTTTAGATAATCATTCCAGAAAAAATATTCTTGATAGTTAACCATTTTTGATGACTATTTACATTTAAGGTTAAAATTGCAATATACAGTACAAGGGCAACGTTAAAACTGTAAAATTAACCCTAAAAATAGTATTTAAAAATAAAACAACCTAAAATCCGATGCAATAAACGTCACAGAAGTTTTTACTGTTGAGTTTTACTCACAGAATTTACAAAAAATTCACAGTGCAATGCTAAGAATTACCTTAAAAAAGGAAAAAAATTTTAAATTTACAAACATGTTCCTATATGTCGGTTTGGCAAAAGCTAAAGCTAAAGTGCTTTAGTACTAAGTCTTTTTTGGCCTTAGTACTAAAGCTAAACGATTTTTGGATCTTTAGTACTAAAGCTAAGGCGCGGCTAAACTGAAATTTCCTGGCAATGCACACCCGTACCGTGGAGAAAAAGGCAGATTTCAAGTGTTTTGGCGGGGTTACAATAATAATTTACCTACATTGTATTTTGATTTTCCCGAAAATTTCAACTCAGTTTACAGTCCGATCTGCTTCAAAAGCTTAGCGCTTATCGAATTAACATAGTTCTTTAGCGCTTACAGTTGTTTCTAACTTATCGCTTACAAATACTTGTAATCTGAAACAAAATTTCAAATTTTGTTTGCCACCTCAGGGTTGCCCCAGCCAAGGTTCGGTTCGGTGTTAGGTCCGATTTTATTCCTGTGGTATAAAATTTTTTGTCGAAGACGGTAAATTTTTTTCAAGCATACAAAAACAATAACAACAAAGTTTAAAATTTACTTTAGACAATATTTATAAATTTGCTTCTGATTAGCAATTAAACGTTTCTTATGAAGAATTACGACGGAAATTTGAATCTACAGAAAGGTCTCTTAGAAGATTTTGCATAGTGATATCAAAAATATTTTGGTGATATTACCAAAAAATAGGCAGAATTAGACCAGACACCAAAAACACCCCAAAGTTTCTTACGAGAGACAATTTTTGAGAAAAAAAAACAAAATGATAAATTATGATACAAAATTTAATGCATCATAGAATAAAGTATATAATAATTCATAAGCCCAATAATAAAATGTACATCTCCTCCCAACTTTTCCCTATATATCACCGTTAAAAACGTTACATTTCACAGATAAAATGTAGAAGTTAAATTTATAGAATATGTACATTACAATAGAATATTATTATAGAATAGAATTATACATGGATTCATGACTTATTGATTATTATTATTATTATTATTATTATTATTATTATGATTATTATTATTATTATTATTATTATTATTATTATTATTATTATTATTATTATTATTATTATTATTATTATTATTATTATTATTATTATTATTATTATTATTATTATTATTATTATTATTATGATTATTATTATTATTATTATTATTATTATTATTATTATTATTATTATTATTATTATTATTATTATTATTATTATTATTATTATTATTATTATCATCACGTTGGTCAAAATCCATTGTTTTAAACAGAAGTAATACCACGCGCACAAAGGGTCGCCGCCTTGAATGGACACCCGCAATTGTCTAATTACGCTGCGACACCTGTTTAAAAATGCGCCGGCGCCGGGCATTCTTTTAGCCATATTCCCGCCTGCATGTTGAAGCCCTGTTTTGCCGCTGCTCCTCTCACAACCATTCCCACGGAACAAAACATATATGACGGGATCACGAATATTATATAAAATTTTGAGGGTTCTTAAAATCCTGACGTGACTATTATTATTATTATTATTATTATTATTATTATTATTATTATTATTATTATTATTATTATTATTATTATTATCTATTATTATTATTATTATTATTATTATTATTATTATTATTATTATTATTATTATTATTATTATTATTATTATTATTATTATTATTATTATTATTATTATTATTATTATTATTATTATTATTATTATTATTATTATTATTATTATTATTATTATTATTATTATTATTATTATTATTATTATTATTATTATTATTATTATTATTATTATTATTATTATTATTATTATTATTATTATTAAAACTATTGAATTGAAATTTTTCATTTAGGAGTAAGAATGACTATTTCACTTAAATTTTCCAGCCATTGCTCAAAAATATTAGCTAAAACATACTCCTGAGCATGTTTAATTTTAAAATGTTTTAGAACTGTTAATTTATTTTTATTTGAGCTCTTTTAAAACTTATGTTAGAACAGTCTTATAATCAAATGCTCCAGTGTGGAATCCGTATTTAATAAAAAAATTAAAATGAGTAAAAAGGTACAAAATTTTCTACCCTTACAATTTGTTTTAAAGGAAATACCCCGTTTCAAAATTACGAATTTGGTTTGAAAATAATTTTTTGGAATCGTTAGATTTAAGAAGATAAAATTAAATTTAGACGCATAGTTTATCACATAGGTAATAAACTTGTTCATCTTAACGACGAAATTTTTTTTAAATTAAATACTCAAAATTGTTAAAATTAAGCTCTCATTTTTCAAGCAGATTAAATTGTCATCAATACTTTTTAGCCAGAGATTAACATGTTTTATAAAACTCAATGCCAGGAAACGTTGTTGAATCTTATACACTTTTTAATTTTAAAAAGTTTTTAAATTACTGAAGTTTTAAAAACTTTTGTAAAGTTTATTGAAAGAAATTTTTTATGATGTTTTGATATGATATAAAATTTTATCCAGGAGGTAAATGAGTGTAAGTTATATAACTTTACCCGCCCACTTGCCTTAAGATATAATAAAATGTTATAGGTGTGTTTTTTGTATCATATATACAAAATATTTGACAAGTTAATTTTATTCATTCATTCAGTCATAACTAATAAAAACAATTTAAAATTTGAAAAGTAGAAGGAAAACCCTTACAAAAATTGATGGCTGATTTCGCCACTCAGGCAGGAAAGGGGATGGGAGACCAGTCCCTCACAACAAGTATGAAAACGGCCGTTATGGGCGGGGTTAGTCACCTTCAATCGCCTCCTCCCTCTCCAGACCACTTATTTACGCAATTAAGTTAGTTGTTATCTTAACAACTTGCAAGTTAAAGCTATCTTAGTTGCAACATATTTTAGCGATTTAATAATGAAGTACTGAAATAAACTTTCGGCACCTAGTTTTTTTATTTGGTTTTCTAACAAAAAGTTTTGTTGCTATATAATATACTTTTTTAACATTTGTTTTACATTTGTTCGGAAGGCTTAAACAAACCTGATTTAAATTATAATTATTTTTACTAGTCAATTTAAAATTAAAATATATTTTTACTAATCAATATAAAATTAAAATTATACTCTTTAATTTATTTAAATTAGGTTCTGCGATCCTAACAAATGTAATATAGCCTTGAAAAGGGACTAAGGAATTAGTCCGAAACATGTCGGTTTGAAATAAAATCTACACCATTTCCTTCAACTACATTATACACAATCAGAATGGTGATATCTTTTATTAATAAATTATAGCTGAAAAAACATGTTTCTCAATACAGTTTTTTACCACAAAACCCTTGGGTTTAAAAAAAGTCAGGTTGATAAGGAAATTTAGCTAAAAAAAACTGTTCAGAAACTGAAAATATTGTGATAACTCCGAAAAATCCCGGAGCCAATTGAAAAGTAAACAAAAAAATATATTTGTTTTTTTTTTGAAGTTTTTAAATAACTTTTTGTAAAATAGAATTTTGAGGCGTTAAAGTATATTTTGATTTCATCAAATGTGTCAGTTTAATGATTTATTAAATTTTTAGAACAAACACTGAGTATCAAAGTAAGAAAAAAAAAACAATTGTTATAGTTTTCTTAAGCGCTTTAACTTTTAATTTCTTCAAATTTTCTGTTGACACATTGACATATAAAATTTTTAAAACAAACACAGAGTAACAAAGTAAAAACAAAAAACTATTGTTATAGTTTTTTTAAAGGTGCGGTGTGGAGTTACTTTTTGTCTTCGATTTTAATAATTTTTTGTCAAAACCTTACCCCTGCCCTCAATAGACCACAAATTTTTTTTCAACAAAATGCCTACAGTGGTTCAGGAGTTATTATGACCCCCAAAAATGGCGTTTTACGACAATTCTGTACGTGAAAGATTGTTTAATGGGTATAACTACTAATGTTACAAATTATGCACTCAAAGAAAGCGGCTATATTTTTTACTTTGATTTGATACCTTGATTGTTAAAAATGGTGTAGTATTTGTCGAGATATTGCATTTCTCTGACAAAAAACCATCGATTTTTTCGCTAAAAATACAAAGTGACGGTAAAAATGTTGAGCAAACTTTATCAAATCATGCCGTCGTTAGGTTTTTTTTAGCGAAAAAATCGAGGTTTTTTGTACAGGAAACGTAATATCTTAACAAATACTGCACCAATTTTACCAATCAAGGTATCAAATTAAAGTAGAAAGTAGCCGTTTCTTTAAGTGCGTAATTTTTAATTTAAATCGTTATACCCACTGAGCAATCTTTCACGTATTGTCGAAAAACGCCATTTTCAGGGAGTCATAAGTACTGAACCACTGAAAATATTTTGTTAAAAAATTTTTTGTGGCCTATTGAAGGCAGGGAGGGGTAAGGTTTGCACAAAAAAATTATTAAAATCAAACACAAAAAGTTTGACTCCGCACCGCACCTTTGAGCGGTTTAACTTTTAATTTCTCCTAATTTTCTGTTATTTTTGACATATTAACCTCGTTACATTTTGAAGGTCATTTTTGGTTAAAATGGTTTTTGGTTAAAATGAGGCAATTGTAACGTCCAGAAATATGAGGCCGAATAAATCGAGTTTTGGAAAGAAAGATTGCGAAACAATTAGCTGTTTTTAGCTTTTTTTTGGCTAAAAAATGAGCGATACAGGACTTGAACCTGTAATCTCCAGCCTTAGTACCTCATTGACTGACGTGCTGCGTTACACCATCGCTCGACAGTGTTACATTACAACTCGTATTTATAAGGCGTCATATTTCTGAAACATTAACACAACGGGAGTTGTGGCACAATAAACAAAAAATATAATTTTTTTAATATTGGTAATTTTATATCCAAATAGTTTCTTTAATATTTGGAAAAATTTTAGTCAAATTTTATTTCACAAATTTAATTTTTATTGCTCTTTATATTTTTTCCACACATAAAAATCTCCAAGGAATTCAAAAATCTTAGTAAAAATGAATAAGTGGCTCACAGAAAAAATATGTTTATTTTAAATCGAGAAAAAAGCCATTTGAAGCTCATAAATAAATAGCTGTTTTTTACTTTTGATTTTTATATATTATAACTCCTATTTTAATTTTTAACATTTTTTTGGTTAAACGTTTGTGTTTTTTTTTAATTTAAGATCTATTTCGAATTAATTTACAATCATTTACAATTTAGACAGCCGGAATTCCGTTCTTCAGGGGCCGGTTCACTAAACGCGTGCTGACTAGGTGTTATGTTAGCACGTTGTTTAAAACACTTAATAATGTTTTAATTTTGGTGTGTTTTTCTTTCAAAAAAGCTTATGATACTCTTTTTTTACATGAGATAACTTAATATTTAAGCAGTTTTACGCATATTTGTTTTTAATAAAATCTAATAAAGCTTTACCCTAGTTAGGAGTTTTGCTAACCATTAGCTATGTGTTATTGCCTTATTAGTTTTTTTTATAACAAATATATAAAATCAGTAAAATATCTATTTATGCTATGCAGACAAAAAGTTCTATAAGATTTCTCAAGAAAAAAAGCCACAAATTGAAAAATTATCAAGAGTTTAAAACATCGAGCGAACTTAGAACCTATCAGAACGCGTTTAGTGGACTGTCCCCAGGAAACATACAATATGTAAATCATAATTGTTTGGAATTATTAATATTATAGTGGTAAAACCAGAAGTTGTTAGATTTTTTGTTTTTAATATGATATCTTTTGTATGTTTTTATATCAATGTAAGAAGTTATGTTCTAAAAAAATTGTTGAGAATACTTTATTTGATCATTTTTAATGACATCAAAGTAAAAATAACGCATAGCGCACAGCGGTGTGTTCTTGTGCCCGTAATTATTTTCTAATACAAAACGTTTGGCTAAATTCGTGATTAATTTTGCCTCGAAATTTATTTTATGAAAAACAAAAAAATTAAAAGCTTTTTGTATTGAAGACGTAACATTTTATCAAATACTGCGTCAATTAAAGCAAGGAAGGCGTTAAAAGAGAATAGGAAATTACCGCTTTTTTAAATTATTTCATTCCCAATTTTAGTTCTTTTAAAAATATTTTTGGGGGTCATACCTCCTAAACACCTAAAAATATCTTAACAAAACAAATTTTTCGGCTATTGGATTCAGAAATAGGATTTTGACAAAAAAGAGATCGATATCAAAAAACGACCAATGTTTTTAAACTCAGCCAGCATGATAAAATATTTTTTGGTAACCTGGTTTCAAAATATTTATCGTGACAACCGTTTTTTACGATGTCACCTGTCCGTCATAATGTCACTTTTCCATCACGATGAAACCCTTTGTGTTTTTTTATGTTTTTTTTCTTGTTTTTAAAAAAGAGTGAATCATCTGTAGAAAAAACTTTTATTTGTGATGATTTTGATAACATAATTAAGGGGGTATCGATATTATTTTTATTAAACCCTTGAGGTTTTGCTAAGAACACATACTAATTGCACCTTAAGTTGTACCTCATGTATTCCTGCATTTTGCAAAAGTTAATAAATAAATAAATAATTCACCTTTACTCGCCTAATTTGTCATTCATACATAATTTGGTTTAAATTTGCTTGCTGTAGTTTTCCTGAGTTGACAAACAAAATATTAGGTTTAAATGACACCCATTCATCTGCTTGTTGTGATTCAAATTACATTTTTGAACATTAATGTCACATTTTTGTGCGCGATAATTTGTATTGTCTCCATGTGGCAAAAATAATTAAAATTTAGAATGGTACGCCAAAAGAAAAAGCCAACAAAATCAACGCAAATTGCGCAACCATTATATCTAACTCCGGAGCAAGTTAGAAGGTTAAAAATGGCTCAAAACTCAGAAAATTCAAAAAAAAAATTGAATGAATTTTCAGAAAACCCCCCAAACCTATGGTCAAATTTGTATAGTATTTCTACTGTAATTCACAGTTCAGTGAAAGAAATGCTAACTCGATTCATTAAAGACACAACGTTCCATGGAATATCTGAGGTAAATTTAAAAAGTCAATTAACAAAATTTTTATAAAAGCAGTTATGAAACGTAAATTCAAATTTGTATCAAAACGATAACATTTTTTTAATTTCTTGAAAAAGTGGAGTTGAAATTATTTATTTATTAATTTTTATATTTAACACCAAAAATGATTTTAAATCAATTAACTTTAAGCAGGAATGCATAACAAAGAATTTATCACTGTGGTAATTGTTTATCTACACTTAGGGCTGGTTCATATTTATGACAAAACGTCCTTTGGACAAAGTCCAAAGGACTTTTGTCTTTTGGACAAAGTCCAAAGGACAAAATCCAAAGGGAAAAGTCCAAAGGGAAAAGTCCAAAGGGAAAAGTCCAAAGGACAAAATCCAAAGGACAACGTATTCATACTTTTGTCCTTTGGACTTTTCCCTTTGGATTTTGTCCAAAGGACAAATTCTAAGTAGCGTTCATACTTCGTCCAAAGGCAAAAGTCCAAAGAACGTTTTGGCTTGTCCAAAGGACGTTTTGGTTTTTAGAAAATTGTCCTTTGGACTTTCTCCAAAGGACGTTTTGTCATAAGTATGAACCAGCCCTTATTGTATTACAGTATGGTAAGATAAGCGAGTATGATAAGTATTTTTATGTATGATAAGCGAGTATATTTATTTAGTAGGATTAAAATGCGACAAAAATCTTTGTAACATAATTATTTTTCAGCTATTTTTTTATTTTTAATAGTTCAAATGATAAACTGATTTTTAGTTATCTTTGGATTTTATACTTTAAATTTTAAAAAAATTAATTAACTTATTATTGTAACAACTGATGAGAACTTACCTATTGTGATAACTGTTTATGAACTTCGAAATTAAAATTTATAAATATATTTAGGTACCTGGGTCTACCAGTTTATGCGAGCGGTTATTTTGGGTGATGGTTTTACTGGCAGTGTTTTCTGTGGCCTTTTTTCAGTTGTACAGTCTGTTAGTGACATTTCTGGAAAATCCTACACTGACCAGTATTTCCGTAATATATCCTAAAGTCAGTAAAAAATAACATTTTATTTTCTGATATTTTTATTTATAAATTAAAAGTTAAAAATAAATGTGAAATTCAGTTATAGCACGTGAAAACAACAGGTTTGATAAATCCAATTTACACTTTGATAAACCCGATTCATTTAAATCGGATGAAAAAAAACTTAATTTAGGGGATACCACTATAAACGAATGAGCAACAAAAGTCAGGATGGATCCCTAATAAAAACACGTTTTGGCCCAAATAGGCCCCTGGGGCCGGTTTCATAAAAATCTTTGTAAATTCTCATTTTACAAATCTCCGCCTATTTTTTTGTAAAATAAACCATAAAGGTTTTTCCATTTGTAATCCAGGGAAAATATCTCCGCTCAGTGCTCTGCGCTGATTGGACGAAGCCACGTCATCTCCCCTCCACTGACTGATCAATATTCGCAGTGTCCTATATCCTCTATTATGTAATTTCAAAGGTGGATAATAGGATCATCGGGGACAAAGGTGTGACACTCGTGTTTAACAAGCGCGGACATTCGAAAGACAACCAGCGGACGGACGGGTGTCATCGTGACGGACGGGTGTCATCGTGACGGACGGATGCCATCGTGACGGACGGGTGTCATCGTGACGGACAAGTGTTATCGTGACGGACGGGTGTCATCGTGACGGACAGGTGTCATCGTGACGGACAGGTGTCATCATGACGGACGGGTGCCATCGTGACGGACGGGTGTTATCGTGACGGACGGGTGTCATCGTGACGGACGGGTGTCATCGTGACGTACAGGTGTCATCGTGACGGACGGGTGTCATCGTGACGGACGGGTGACATGGTGACGGACGGGTGCCATCGTGACGGACGGGTGTCATCGTGACGGACGGGTGTCATCGTGACGGACAGGTGTCATTGTGACGGACAGGTGTCATCGTGACGGACGGGTGCCATCGTGACGGACGGGTGTCATCGTGACGGACGGTTGTCATCGTGACAGACGGGTGTCATTGTGACGGACGGGTGTCATTGTGACGGACGGGTGTCAAAATAAATGATTTGAAAACCATATTTCTAAACGTATTTTGTTTTGTTTGCTGACTTTCAAAAACTTTAACAATTTAATACCGTATCTTTTTTAAAACTCGAGTAATTGACAAAAAACAAAACAGATGCTGCGTGAAAACCAGAATAAATAACACAAAAAAATTATGCAGTTTTGAGTGTTGACACATTTAACCAATTGCAAATCATATTCACATTTAACCAATTTATAAAGGGAAAATTTAGCCCCTTTTAAGATAAAAAAACCGTGAAAACAAGCTAAGAAGAAACATTTGTATTAATTTGTCATAAATTAAATTAAAAAATACGCCCACAATTTGTTTAAAAAACTACCAGGCACAAAAAATTTTTCAGTTTAGTTTAAAAATGATAAGTGAAAAAAGCAAAAAATATGAAACGCAAATGTGCACAATTGTAGTTTTTTAAAAATAAATATTCGTTTATTTCATTTAGTTTTTTATATGAACAGATAAAAAAATGGAATTAAACATGAATATTAATTTAGAAATATACATAAACGAGAAAAAAACACGATTACAATGGGGTTCGAACTTAGAACCCTCAGATGCATTTCCAAAGACCATGCACTTTGCTACCGCAACTGTGTTAAAATTCGCGTAATATAAACTGTTGTTTACAACCACCGGTGTTTTCCAGCGATATTTTTAATTCATTTTGGTGATTTGCGGAATGTTTAAAAATAATGTAAATAAACTTTAGCCGACAAATCTGCGGTAGTTTTTATTAAAATTTATTAGCTTGGTAACTGTTTCACAACTATAATTTAAACTTACTGACTCCATATCGGTAAACTTACTTAAATTAGATATATTTTGAAAAGGTGCAAAATTAAACCAGGTACAATCCCAACAATAATGCGTTTGAATAATGATTCAAACAAAAAAAACTAAATAATGCGTTTCTTGCGTTCTTTAAAATCCTTTAATTAGTAAAATATATAATATTCAAGGATTTTTAACGATTTATTCCAAAATTTTTTGACATTTTTTATAGTTTCCCAGGATTTTTTATTTGCCACTGTATATTTTTTTTTACGAAAAGAAAGAAAGATCCGACTTTATCTCTATGCTCTCAACTACATCCAGTAAACATTTATCCCCTTCCTCTCGGTACTCAAAATAACACATGAAGACATGTAGAAAAAACCTAAAGATGTTTCAAGAAAAAGCAAATTATAATGCCCAAATATATTTCTTTAAAACTAAGTGACCTATGATCTCACCGTAAGTTTCTTATTCTTTTTATTTATACATTATATGTATATTACTTTTTTGAGAATGCTGAGCTAAGTGTTCGGAAGCCAGCCAAGAAGATTAAATATCTTTAGAAACATGCTTGGCAAAAGGATTATCGTGGCACCCGTCCGTCACGATGACATCCGTCCGTCACAATGACACCCGTCCGTCACGATGACACCCGTCCTTCACGATGACACCCGTCCGTCACGATGACACCCGTCCGTCCGCTGGTTGTCTTTTGCATGGCCGCGTTTGTTAAACAGGAGTCTCACACCTTTGTCTCGGATAATCGTATTCTCCACTTTTGGTAATTTACAACAAATAGGCGGAGATTCAGGTTTGTAAAATGAAAATTTACAAACGTTTTTTAAAAATAGGCCCCTGGATTCATTTTTATTAAAGTTGATTTTTATATTACTAAACACATGTTAATATATTAATTTATTTGTTTGTCTAAAATATTAAATAAGAAAAAATATTGATAAAAGTTTAGGAGGGACTGACGTTTCCGCCTTTCACCTTATGCACACTAACAAAGTTCAACGGCACCAGACTATCTGAGTTGTATCCAAATATGTCCAATATCATCGCTGAATTCAGTACAATGATTTTTATCAGCGCTTACAGCACAGCTCTTACAGATGTAATGTACTTCTACAAGAAGAACCAAATGAGAATGGACACTCTGGAAATGTTGCAGCAACAATTAGATAACGCCCTGCAAAACAAGTCGGTTTTGTCATTTTTACAAGTAAGTGAGTATGCATAGCGCCATCTGAACAGATAAATAAACTACTTTTTAATTTCAATCAATATTCTGCTTGAAACCACCTAAATTTTAAGTTCGTCCGCCAGTGCAAAGAGTTGTTGTATCCAATAAAATTTAATTAAACTTTTAGAATTTACTTCATTACATTTCCTAAGAATAAATAATAATTTTAGGAAACAACTTTCGACTGTCACAATCAGTTTCACGTTTGTTGGTTCCAAAACGGATTAGTTTTTGACTGCTGCGGAACGAATAACTCTCAACCGGCCATCATCAAGAAATATTTACTTCACAGTGGTCCCTGCTACGAATTTTCCTCGGCTAATAACGGAGAAGATCTCAGACAAATACTTCCTGGTATGTTTAAAAAAACTTTACGGTACATGTTACTGTTTTTCACGAATAGTGGATAACCAGGAAATATGTTTTTGTAATAAAACTTTGGTTTTTAATTGATTATTTTGGTATTAAGCCTGATCTGTACTTCTTTCAATGGACAAAAAATAAAGTCCAAGTGAAATTTTTAAATCGGTTCATACTTTGTTGAAAGCATACAAATAACAAAGTCTAAATAACTTCTATACGAGTCAAAGTTGTTCTTTGGACAACCCAAAGGTTTTAGTGTTTTTTAAATACTGTCCCAAACGAAATTCCAAAGTGTATAAAATGTTAAAACGCAATTTAAATCATTTTAAATTTGTTTCGACCGTTTAAAGAACACTTTTAAATTTTTCCAAAGAAAACTTTGGATTATCCAACCAAGGGTAATTTTGGCTTGTTAAAAAGTTTTTTGTACTTTGTTCTTTAGAAATTTTGAAACAAATTAGTATGAAGGGATTAAAAAACTCTTTTTGAACTTTGTCCTTGGGATTTTTTCCTTTGGATGTTTTTCTTTGGACTCTCGTTTGGACATTTCTTTTTGAAGGAAGTATGAAAGAGGTTTAAAACTGTTCTTTGGACACCTTTGACAAATTTTACCCAAGGTTAAGGCAATCCATTAACAATCAGGCAATTTTAAATTGATGAATTTGTAATCTCGCATTTTTTGATTGATCTGACCTTGTTTTTATTCAGTGAACCTTTGAACAAGTCAAACCAGATACTCAAGAAGAACTCCATAGAGCTAGATTATTTATATTTTTGCTAAATATAAATGGCAAGCATTTTGCAAACAAGCAAAACAAAAAGTGATTGCCTTGAGAGATGATTCATCTTCACTGATTAAGGTGGGATTAACTGCTTTATAAAACTAATCAAAGATAGCAATCACGTTAATCGAGATCCTTATATATATATATATGTTTAATTTACCGTATATAATGATTAAAGACATATCGAAAATAAATAATGCTATCATGGGTGGCGCCGCGCCAACCATTATTAGAGAACGTGGGTAAATTTTGAAATTCAGAACCTTCTTCTTCATCTTCTTCTTCTTCTTCTTTTTCTTCTTATTATTCCAACGCTCCATCCTTAAAAGCGATATTCCTCATTCGTTACTGATTGATCAAAAATAAGCATGGGCTCATTAGAAAGAAGAAGGAATTACGCAACTTTCTTAGGAAGCACTTTTTTCATTTAGGTCCTTGTTATCGATTTATTGATCAAAATAAAAAATTTGAAAAATAGACAAATAAAAAATCCCAACCGCACAATAACAGCCTTTTGGTAACAATAAGGATTGTACAGAGCAGACAACCAACATCCCCTCATAGAAACCGCACAAAAAAAGCAGACGGGTTTTAATTGGTGGCAAAAACGGAACCAGTTCCCAGCGCCATCTGCTTCAACCGCGCAGAAAACGGCAAAAACAACAGAGTACTTTTTTTTAATTCTTGCATTACTGATGACAAAATTAATTCAAAGTTTTATTTATTAAAAAATAATAATAAGCGTCGGTGGCGCGGGAGCGCCACGCGCCGGTAATTATCGGTGGTGCGGGGTGCCACACTGCAATTTAACCCACGGCACCGCGCCAACTATACTTAGAGAACGTGAGTAAATTTTGTAATTCATGTTCATCATCTTATTATTATTATTATTTTTACTTTAAAAACTATAATTGCAATCATTGGCGCACGGCATCGCGCCAACTATATTTAGAGAACGTAGATAAACTTTGCCTGGAGCGCAACTGCACCGCACTAACTATAATTAAACAACGTGGGTAAATTTCGTAATTTAAATTTATCTTCTTCTTCTTATTATTTTTTATTTAAAAAAATATATCTCGGCACTGGAATGATTATAAACATATGTCATTGCGCACTTAAAACTATAGTTTATTGGGCTATTTTTTAATTTAATTTAATTAAAAAAAAGTGGTAGACTAGCCTTGAAAAATGCTCTAAGAATAGAGCAGGAAAAAGGGACGATTTTTCCCCGGGCGTATGTTAAGACAGAAAAGATGTGGACTAGTCTGAGATGGACATTATGTGGACTATAGAAAATTTGCATTTGGTTTGGACAGCTGCTCACTAAATAAAAATTTTTACCATATAATAATGATTTGTTTATACATTGATTTAATCACACAGCACTGTTGCATTTTTTTTAGTTTGATGAAATGTCAATTGAAAAAATCTTTCTCACAGCAATCTTTAACAAGCGCGAAATCGCCACTTTTTCAATTTGAAGGTTATATTTGTATGTGTAAGAAACAACTATAAATTTGAAAAAGTGGCGATTTCGCGCTTTTCAAAGATTGCTGTGAGTATGATTTTTTCAATTGACATTTCATCAAACTAATAAAAAATGCAACAGTGCTGTGTGATTAGATCAATGTATAAACAAATCATTATCATATGGTAGAAATTTTTATTTAGTGAGCAGCTGGCCAAACCAAATGCAAACTTTCGATAGTCCACACAATCTCCATCTCAGACTAGTCCACATCTTTTCTGTCTAAACATACGCCCGGGGAAAAATCGCCTCTTTTTCCTGCTCTATTCTTAGAGCATTTTTCAAGGCTAGTATATTATTTTAGTTACTGTTATATTTGGGTTTTGTTTTTATATGCTGGTGATAAGTTCATTAATATAAAAATATGTGCATTATGTATACCAGGTATATTATTAGTATAAATGCACCATATAACATGTTATATCTTAACATTATTACTTCTAATACACACTTAAAAATAACATATAAAATTTATAGGGCCAGTTGGTGGTTTCGGCTTTACATTTTGGTATCCTAACAAAGATTATTTCCGACAGTATTTAACAGCTATGACGAACACGCTGTGCATTTGTACATGAGTCCCACTGATGCCATGCTGGAAAAAAACCCAGTGGTTCTTCCTGTCGGAAATCATGCTCATATCAGTCTTCAGGTAATATTTAATACACGATTAAAAACATTTTATTGTTATATATTTTTACTAAAAACTTTAAAAATGGGCAACTTGGACTCTGCAGTTGTGTTAAAGATTAAAGAAATTTGTGGCTTTAATTTTTCAACGTTTTTGCTGAATTTAAAGGGTCAGGCTTAAGCCTATTCTCAGGTTAAAATTTTATGTAATGTTAACAGTAATATAAACAGTGATCAGGCTCAAACTATACTGCGTAACAAATAAACGATGCTGCAAGATTGGCAGAAAATTTTATACTACACCTAGTAGAGCCCCATGTTAATGTTGACATGACTATGCAATTTAGTTTTGGGTTTTTAAATAAAATACAAGAAATGTTACATATCTCAAAACAACGCCTAAGTTTGTCGTTTGTATTATTCGTATTCATGTACGAACATACTTTTGCAGGCATTTTTAGCCAATAAGTTGGATTCTAAACTTGTTTCAGGTTAAAAAACAGAAACAGAGGTCAGTTGATCAACTCGGTAGGAAAATATGCAAGCCAAAAAAATTGAAATATTTTCGAGAATATTCTTACTCCAGCTGCCAATTGGAATGTTTAATAGACAGCATACTACATCTCTGCAACTGCACTGGCATCTCTACTTACGACAAAATTCCACAAGACCGCATTTGCAGTCCGCTGCGTTGGTTTTATTGTTACAACAACACAGTGTCCCAGTATTCAGATATACTCACGGCTTGCAGAATCAAACAGTGCTCCCAGTCCTGCGTTTACTGGAGTTACGAACCTTCTTTGACTCTTGGTATATACAAGAATGCATAGGAGTAAAAGTATGTCTGACTCTGTGTTGAACACTTGTTTTAGTTGTATATTAAACAGTAAAAATAAAATATATTCATCCTGTAAAAATAATTACTGCAATCTGTGGATTAATCTAGTTTGTTTCATAATCTACATTTAAGGTTTTTAAATAATACTGTGTCCAACGAAAAAATAGTCTACTAGGACCTATAAATAATCTAGTTTGTTGAATGATCTACATAAGAATTTTCATGTTTATTATTCATCAAACTGCATATTATTTCACATGTTGTGGTAGAAATTTAAACTAAAGTTTGAATGTGTATTTTTGCTCCGTCAGCATGTGGAATAATTACGTGCTGGAACTTAATTAAGCAGAAATGAGGAATATTTAACAGTGTTATGTAGAAAACCTTTTATGTAGATTATTCAACAATCTGTAGATTATTCCACTGGTCGTGGTAAATATTTTCGCCCTGACCAAAATCTACATCGTGAGTTGCTATATTATAGTACATTATAGTTATATGGTATATAGTTGTCATTATAGTTATATAGTTGTGGGTACATTATAGTTTGAACCTTTTTTTGAAGTTTTAACACACTGTTCAGATATTCTTTTACTCCTATGCCTTCTTGTTATGGATCATGTCGATATTGATACAGTAAACATAATTCAGGCCCCAGTTAATGCGAATCATACCCTAATACTACAGAATTTATGATTATAATCAGAATTATCAATTTTACGTTATATAATGTCAAAAAATAGCCTTCAAAAAGCTAGGCGACGTTTACAGCATTTAACAAAAAATTAAATCAATAATATATGGTCTTACCTAGCATAACAAAATTTTGGGTTGGCGGTTTCGCAGCAAAATCAAAATTCGTTATGAAATAAATTGTAAGTTTAATAAAAAAAATAAAAACTTTTTTAATGCTTTTTTAATAAAAACCAAATTATCTCAGAAACTGGAAATTTAAGAACAATCTTAAAACAAGTGAAGTAGTTTGGTAATTTTGAACCATTGTTTTAACCTATTTTTTGTGCGGCTTGGGTTTTTTATATGTAAATTGGTTTGGTTAAAAAAACAAAAACTTTTTTAATGCTTTAATTTATTACATAAAGCCATTTAAATTTTTTAAATTGATGTTTTATTATTTTTAGTGTTTATATGTTACAATATATCACAATAAAATGCATGTAATGTGAGAAACGTTTCATTTCGTGGCGGGACCGCTGACCCACATTTTCCTAGCTAAGTAGATTTATTTTAAATAAAGGGCAAAATCATAAATATGTGATGTAATCACAAAATAATTTAATATTTAAGAGTCAATTTAAGTAAATTGAAAGTGCTAAATAAATATTGCTAAAAAACTCTCAAAAGTTTTCAAAATAATTTTAAGTTGATTTTACAAAAATTTTGTAAGAATTGCGTTAAAATCTGCATTTAACGTTGGTATCTAACAAATTAGCGGTTTTTTTCATAACAGTAATTTACTTTTTTAGGACCTACATTTAGTCCAAAACTACAAGACAGCATGGTCGATTACTGGGGTCTGCCTGATGACTACAATCCAGATTTCTCACTAATAATTGCAGACGTATATTTTACGGATATTCAATATACCTTTATCGAACAAATGCCTGCATTTTCTTTGGAGACTTTCGTTTCCAACGTCGGAGGCGCCATGGGTCTTTGGACTGGGGCAAGCATAATTACCTGGATCCATTTAATTTCATTTTGTTGCAGATCATTTTATTGTAGAAAAAATAAAGATGAAAAAGTTCAATATATGGTTTAATTTCTGGAAAAATCTGAATGATCTGAATTTATGGGAAAAGTATACAACGATTTCTGCTCAATAAGTATTTATGTCTTATCGGTGAATAATTTAATTTTAATATCATTTGATTTGTTGCAGTTTAATAAATTTTTCTTACAAAAAGCAAGCAAATACGAACGGTGTTGAATGTTGGTCAATTTAACGACACGGCAGCTTGGATGCCAATATCCAATTAAATAAAATTGAAACAACATTATTGTTTGTGATCTGCAAATAAAATCGCTGCTGGGCCATTACTGTATGAGGCAACCGAAAAAAATAAAAAAAATTTCGTTTTTTTTATATTTATCTTGCTTACAAGTTTAATATATATATACATATATATTCATAGAGTCCGCTGTTTATTATAATGACTACATAAATTGTGATTGAAATAAAAAGTTATTTTTTGAAATAAAACTAGGGTATTTTTGTTTATATAAACTAGCAGTGCTAAACTAGCAGTAATAACTAAGGTTTTAATCGACAAAATTCCGTAGAGGTTTTATTTTCTGTATGAACAGCGAACGACAGTTGGTGATAAAATACATGATAACACACTGACGGAATTCTATGGATTATGACTTGTTTAAAGTTTGACTTAATTACGGCCAAGCCTTAATTGTAAAAATTAATTTTAACTAGTATTAAAACGGTATGTGGCGTAAAATCCGTGAAAATGAAGGAAAAAAAAAGCATTACTATACCTTAAAGACAAAATCAATATAAAGTAATAAAATACATTATTTATTCTTCAAAAAAATATATGCTAGTGATACACGGAACAAAATTTGAAAATGTCAAAATTCACCAATTTTTTTGGCAAAAAGTTTTAATGACTTGGCTGAGACAATTGACTTATCAAGTTGATTCCACTAAGAACATAATCTTACTGAAAAATAATGCTTTCTTACGTTTATATTTGACATTTCTTTAGCAATTTTTTGTCCATTTCCACAAGTTTTTTTGTAGTTAAAAAAATTAAAAAAATCTGTACAATTTACATCAACAAACACCATTAAAGAGCTAAAGCAGTTTTTGTTGAAATATTTACTGTTTTAACTTGAGCAAATTTCTGTAATACGTCATAATTGAAAATTTTTATTAGTTTTTTGGTAATAATATGAGGCAATTTAGAAAAAAATTGAGAACTTAAACGCTTAGTATTGGAAGCCTTACTTAGATAAATTACATTTCGATTTTGCAAAAGCAAATTACATAATATTTAGAAACATGTTTTGGTGCAAACAAGCAAGGAATCATGATTAAATGTAAGAAAACCTTCAAAAATAGTATTTTGCGGTATTGTGGTATTAAAAAACTACAACACAGATTTTATATATTTTGACATATTAAATCAACTTTGATATTTATAAAATACATAAAAAATTCACCTGATTTGAAATAATTAAAATTTTCAACTGAATTTCAACAAATATTTATTTATTATTCAAAAATAAATTGTTTATATCAGAACCCCCTTACAAATAGTTTATTAGCGTATAATCATGCATTCATATTTTTTCTAACGCAAACTACATTTTTCATTATAGTCTTTTAGATGAGGACGGGAAAAAATTTTACTTTGAATAAGCAAATTTCGCTAACAAAAATTCGATTTATACAAATTTTTATTGACAAATTTTCGTGTGTGAATTTGAATTTTTAGTTATACACTGACACTACGGTCATAAAAATGTTTATTGTTTTCAACATAGTTTTTTGTGGGATATTTGCATTTTTTTCAAAAAATTTGCCCGTTTATTTACAATGAATTGGTCCTAAAATATTTTCCAATGCTTCAATAATTATTCCTATGATTACCAAATTTGGGTTTTCCTGCGATAAAATAATTAGGCACCCAACGCGTGGTTTTTTAGCAGTTTAGCGACGAATTCAAAACCAGGCTTGGTTGCGATTTCCCAGAGGAACCGGTTAACCCTTATGCAGTCCGACTGAATTAATAGATTTCCTTCAAGCTTAGAATTACTGCTCCTCTATGCTCTTCTGGTAGATTTATTACTGTTAAGATTTTAACGGAAAAATAATTATAAATAATATGAGGAAAATAAGTAAAATATTTAGCCGTTTTTGAAGAATTTTAAAGGTTATTTATATTTGAGCCAAAAAATTTCTGCAATTACGTCACAGACAAATGTGTCTGTTTCATTAATTAAAAAAAACAGAAATAGCTTTACCGTCATACGTATAATATATGATTTTATCCAACTAACGGTCAGTGAATATTTACCTTTGGACTAATTTTATCAAGCTTGCAGCGGTATTGTTTATCTAAAATTTGTTTTAAAACAATAAAATTTGCAAATAACCAATTATGTGGTATATCCTTTTTAAATCAACGGTATAATGTACATACATAAAAAGAATATCAAGGTATTACAATATCTGCCGCACCGCGAATAGTTGTTGTACGTAAGGGTTGTATCAAAGATATTATAATATTATATAATATTATAAATTTTTGGTTGTATAATGTAGTAAAATTTTCCGGCCGTTTCAAGCTTCCGATTTACGGCTCCACAGCCAAATAAATATCAAAATACTGTGTTTTTTTAATTAATAAAGATCTGGCAGTTTTTTTAAATAGCGTCTTTTTAAAATGTTTTTCTGGTATTGTATTTTGTTTGTTATAATATTCAAAATCTGCTTCAGGTTTTACGATACAATTAAATTTTTTTAAAAAAATTAAAGCGGTCAAAGCGGGTTTTTTTTTGAAATTTTGTCTTTGGTGCGTTTTTTTACCAATTAACAGTTAGTATTTATAATTAAAAACAAAATTTTTAATTACAAAAGAATATGAAGCCAAAAATTTTTTTTCTTCGTGGTTCTCTAACCAAAAAATTAATAAAGTCAACAGTTTCCAAATCCAAATTTCAGAATAAACCACTTAGGTTTTTTCTATTGTTTTTTCTATTTTCTATTTTCTCTATTTCTATTGGTGTCTTAATTTATTTAGAATAACCGTCTTTTAAGAAAAAAAAGATATATCTGATTTTTAAGATCCAAATTAGCCGCTAAAAATAAACTGTGGTAAAATGGGTCGTAGAAAACAAAGAAAATCGATGTCTTCTCAAACCTTGCCTAATCAAATCTACTACAATCCAGGTCAACTTAAGAAATTAGACTCAAATCAGAAAATAAGTTCTGATGGTGACTTACTAGGAAATCAATATTGCGCAATGAAAAAAAGCAATTCTTTCGTTCTTTCTAATTTATCATTAATCTCAAATGTGATTGTCGAACCATTACATCAGAAATGTCTTCGGTTTACTCAGGCGACATCATTTCATGGAATTTCGCAGGTTAGCAGATTATTTTTTATTAGTTAAAAAGAATTTATTTAATTTAATTTTTTCTTAATATTATTTTTATACTTAAAGCAAAACCTAGTGTAAAAATACACTATATTACTTGAACAAATAAAAGCGAAAATTTATTTTCGAACACTGAATTTTCAAGCACTAAAATTTACTACAATTATTATAGTCTAAGGTCGGGCTCATACATACTTGTCTAATATGTAAAAAAGAAAAAACCCAAAAAAATCAATTATGGGTGATTACAGTATGAGATTTTTTAAATGTTTTTATATTATTTGTACATTTTTAATTTTGGCCATTTGCTATGAAAGATACTGCGTAGTAATAAGCGGTGCAGACAAATTATGTTTTTACTCACTTGACGTTGGGAAAAAACATTACCTACAATGGCCTAAAATAGATACGTGTATGTAAACCCTGTGCCTGTATTATACAAGAATATTTTGCTATAATGAGTAAGATTTTTAGTTTTAGATGATCTGTACTTGGTTTTTAGATAATTGAGGCCAAAGGTTTATGTGGGCAACTGTTTTGGATTATGATTTTAATAACTGTTTTTTCTGTCGTTTGCTTCCAGTTGCACAGTTTAATTTTAAGGTTTTTGCAAAATCCAATGTTAACCAGTATTTCAATGGTATATCCGAAGGTATCATATTTTTATTTAGTTTTAGCAAAATTTAAACGATTTTTGTATTCTCGATTGTCGATTAATTAATTAAGTACACTAATAAATAAACACAGCCAAAAACTGTTACACACTAATAAAAAAAAACTCGTCTGTTTTGCTTTAAAAATCAAAATGTTTTTCGATAGCAACTTCAACATGGTACAAAATTTTGTTTACGAGTTTCAAAAAGTTGAAGTACATAGTTACCTCATTTTTAAATCAAAACGTTGGTGTATAATTATGAAAAGAAAACAGTTAATATTATGAAAACGCTCAGAAATAAAATAAAAAAAAGTATTTACAGACTATTTTAAGGAAAGAATTGGCATACGTTTCATTTTCGTAATTGACTCGAATTTAAAATTTAATTAATTTTTATTGTTAAGTTTTTTACAAGTGTCTTTATTCATATTAGGGTGCCTGTATAATAAATTTAATTTCTTTCATAGTTGATGAAATTTTTGATTTGTTTTATAATTTTTATTTTAACACATTAAACCTAAAAAATATCATTTTAAACTGAACATTGTTATTGATAATCAAACGTATTTGTCAAAACTTCATATTTTCACTGATACGGGGTCTTTAGAGCCACAAGCAGGGAACTTGGAGCCATGGAAAATTTTTGGAAACTCGGAGCCACGAGTAATGGGAACTTGGAGCCTTTAGGAAAAAAACGGTTTAGGGTTATATTTAGGCTTCGCTTAGGCTTAGGAACACGGTTTAGCGATTTTTATTTTCGGCTCCGAATTCCCTAATTACGGCTCCAAGTTCCCCAATCATGGCTCCAAGTTCCCTATTTTTGGCTCCAAGTTCCAGCTCCAAGTTCCCAAAGCTCCATCGACCCTAAATCTTTTCACTAAGCACTTTGTTAACTTTTCTTATAAACAAAAATTACAGTCATCAAAAGTGTTCAGTGTTCAGTTTTAAACAAAAATAAAATATATTAGCTTATTGTATTTTATTAAGTATCGCTAGAAATAGGTTAGTAATACATGACATAATCAATTTGAAAATAATTGTTCTTTGTTTATTTATATTTAGGAAGGTCTAGAATTTCCACCCTTTACAATCTGCCCTTTGGTAAAAGTAAACGCCAGCAGACTGTCGCATTTGTATCCTGACATTTCCAATAATTTAGCTGAGTTCAGCACGTTCGTTTTCTTCAGCGCTTACAGTACAGCTCTAATGGATGTGCTTTATTTTGACAAGCAAAACAACGACCGGAATGACACCCTCATTCAGCTGCAAAAGAAACTAGATCATTTGCTTGGAAATAAATCAGTTCTTTCTTTTTTACAGGTTAAACCGGAAATTGATATATCAAAATTAAAAACGTAAAATTGAAATAACTTTTTAAAAAAGGATTTGAATTTTTTCAACAAAAAGGAAGTATACCATTAAAATCAAAGTTGGTTTAGAGGGATTGTTAAAAAATTAATCTATAAAATTCCGTAAAGTAAATGTAAAACTTCGACTGAGTGGAATTACCCGTATGAGATAAAGTGGCTGCACTTTAAGATATAGCAATAAGTAACTTTCCGGTTCAAAAAATTATAACATTATAATTACGATGCCTTCAAGAAAATATAATCTCGTGTAAATTTATAAACTGGAACATAATATGTGCCTTGACAAAAAAAGCCTGCATTATAATTTTAGAACTTGACTTTTCATGTTAGAATCTCTTCGGTCTAACTCTCCAGTCTCCTGAACAAATGTCTTAATTATGAAATATAGAAATTTTTGACATAAAAGATCTTGGAAAATATATAGCACTATGAATTAAATTTAACATGGGTGTTAATAATTGTAAAAAGATGACAATTCTACACTGCACATTGCTATGGTTGAATTATATCTGGCTGACGCCGAAAATTAGTATGCGGACATGAGGGGCAGGGGACCAATTAAAAACGTGCGGTTATGACGTTTTTTTTAAATAAGTAGGCAGAATTTTTTTAATTCCATCTTTTTACAAAATATACAAAAATTAATAACTTTAGCTCGTTAAAATTTGCATTTGGGTTACAAATTATATTTGATAAATATTTGTTAAAATAAGGGTTTTGATCTTTATTATTAAACCGCTTTCGTAAAAATTTTGAACGGTTTTGTTGTTAAATAGTGGATTCAATACAGCAATTATCAAGGTCAGATAGATTTTATTTGCCTATAATTTCAATAAAATAAATGAAATAATTTAATATTATGTAAAACTCCAATCGCAAGAAAAATTTTTATAACCCCGCCAGCGATAACTAGCGATACTACGAGTACTTGCAATACAGAGTTAAATTTTCCTTTTTCACGTGCAGAAAGAATTTTTTTGAACGTATTGTATTTTGGGTATTCGAAGAATTGCCGTAAAACTGCATGTTTTTAAAATGAGGTGAGACTTTCACTGAAAAAGAATAACGCATAATTTTTTTAATTAACGCCACGCCTTCTCACTTTAACCCTTTAAAAAAGTTTTAAATTGAGTAATTTGATAAAAAATATAGTCAAAACATGGTAATTCATAATTTATAATAAATTTTTTTGGTAAAAATTTCAAATTGTTTCATTGTTAAGTAGTCAAATTTATACTGCATATCATCGAGGTCAACTACGCTTGGTTTGCCTATTGGTAACGGGTTTTAGAGCCGCAAGTAGGGAACTTGGAGCTGTCGGAAAATTTTTGGACCCTTTTTAGGCTTCGCTTAGGCTTAGGTATAGGCTTAGGTATAGGTTTTGGCGGTTTTTGTTTTCAGCTCTAAGTTCCCTCGGCTTTATCGACTCTAAACCTGCCTATTTTCAAAATATTTTTAGTGAACATACATTTTTTTAATATTTATTTTAAGCATACTACTTTCGACTGCATGGGTCAATTTCATTATTGCTGGTTTGAAAATGGGTTGATCTATAATTGTTGTGATGACAATATAACGATAGCTGCCACTTTTCAGAAGTATCTTCTGCACAGCGGTCCTTGCTACGAGTTTGTACCGCTGAACAATAATCAAACTCTAAGGCAAATACTTCCAGGTATGAATGACTGACCAAGTAAACTTTTATTGTCGAGGAAAACTGCAACAGCAAAAAAGAAAAGCAATAAAAAGTGCACTTTTTGTGTACGGGGTCTTTAGAGCCACAAGCAGGGAACTTTTGATGCAGGGAATTGAAAATTTTTGGGAACTTGGAGCTATGGGCAATTGGAACTTAAGCCTTTCAGAAAAAATTTGATTTCGGGTAAAAATTTAGGTTTCGCTTAGTATTAGGTACACGTTTTAGGGATTTTTATTTTTGGCTCCAAGTTCCCCACTTATGGCGCCAAGTTTTTTATTTTTGGCTTCAAGTTCCAGCTTTAAGTTCCCTAGGCTCCATCGACCCTAAATCTACTTTTTATAAAGAAACACGTTAAAACATATTTTAATAACAATACAATAAATTTACAAGTTTGAATTTTTGTGCGTGCTTTTTTTAATTAATTTTTTTATTGATTTTAAATTGGATAAGGGTGTAAATTTCGTGAAATCATCTCAAAATCATTAATTTTAGCACTTTTGCTTTGGAAATGAAATACTCTTTTTTATTTTATTTGTGTTTAATTATCCCGAATTTCATAGTTATACAAATTTAATTTCAAAATTTACGTTTTTCTTAGCTTCTTACTACTAACTAATAATTGAGATAACAACAAAGATATCCCTATACGTATACCGTAAATACTCATTTCTTTATGTCAAGGACGTAAACTGTATATTTATCATTTTGTGATCTATTATCAGATTAACAAAGTTTTGCTAAAACGATTTACCGTTTTAATCTTTGTTGCTGTCACAATAAAATTTATTTTGCCTTAAAAATCAATAGGACTTGGTTCTTTTTCTGTGAAATTATCCTCTCATATTTGAAAACTAAATTAAGTTTAGGACCTGTGGGTGGGTTCGGGTTCTCCTTTATATATCCAAACAAAGATTTATTTCCGTCGGTGTTCAATAGCTATGACGAACATGCTGTACATCTATACATGAGTCCCACTGATGCAATGCTGGAGAAAAACCCAGTGGTGCTGCCTGTCGGTTCTCATACGCATATCAGTCTTCAGGTGAGCGAGATAGTGTATAGAAACTGATTTTGTGTTACCTATACAAATAATAAAAATATAGTATAAATATGTAATATTAATAGTATATATAAATAATATTTTTTTACTGGTAATCATAGATAAAAAATTTATATCCCAAAATAAAATAATTAATTCCTGTTGTGTATTATTTTTTACCGTAACTGAATTTTTTAAATTTTGATAAAATAACTAATATAACGAGTTAAAAAGGAGGGTGGGTGAATCAATGAACCAATGTTGAAAGAACTGGTAACTTAATTTAATTTAAGACTACATTTGCCGTTAGTTATTAAAAAACGGCTGGATTTTAAATTTTGTAACTTTATTTTATTTTGTAAACTTTATTTTGTAAAAAAAGAAGCCTGGGTGGTCAAAAACTTAAATTTTCATTTTGGTTCAATTCCGACCAGTAATAATTTAATAAAACTAGTTTTCCGAGCAAAAAATTTCGGCTACGGCAAGGGCGAATGATATTTTTGTGTGCTATTTTTTTAATCCGCGTTTCTTGTTTCTACTGTTTGGAACGGAGATGAATTAGAAAACTTTTATTTTAAGTTTTAAAGGACTAAAATAGTTATTTAACTCATTTTCAATTTAAAATATTAGTTTGTAGTTAGAAGTTAATTCTTCACATTGTGCGGAGTCAAACTTTTTGTCTTCTATTTTGATAATTTATTGTAAAAACCTTTTTATTGTACCCCTGCCCATAATAGCCCACAAAAATGTTTTCAACAAAATATTTCCAGTGGTTCAGGAGTTATGACCCCCTAAAATGGCGTTTTTCGACAATTCTGTACGTGAAAGATTGCTCAATGAGTATAAAGATTTAAGTTACAAATAAATTATGCACTTAAAAAAAGTGGCTACTTTCTACTTTAATTTGATACCTTTATTGTTAAGATTGGTGCAGTATTTCTTGAGATATTGCGTTTTCCGTACAAACAAATATCTTAAGCTATGTAAGCTTCTTTTCCGCAAAGTTTCATCGAAAATCGTTTACTGATAATGAATTTAATTTATTTTGGATATACTTGTCTTTTAATATTAAAAATGTTAAGAGGTCTTCAAAGCCGCAAGTAGAGAACTTGTAGCCGTCGAAATTTTTTGAGAACTTGGAGCCACGAACAGTAGGAATTTGGCCTCCTACCTACCCTAAGACTTCCGGAGGCAGTAAAAAATATTTGAAAAGCTATAAATAACAAGACTTTGTTTTGTTGAATCACAAGATTGATTTTAAAATATTTTTACCAAGGTTTTAACTTTATGTTTGAAATTTTTTATTTCATATTTTAGGTGAGAAAAACCAAACGACTATTTGCTGACCAGTTGGGTCGAAAAACCTGCAAAACTCGGACACTGAAATATTTTAAACAATATTCTTATTCCAGTTGCCAAGTAGAATGTCTTATTGACAGCTTATTAGATTTATGTAACTGTACAGGAGTCTTCACGTATGATAAAATACCCCAAAATCGTATTTGCAGTCCCTTGGAGAGTTCTGAATGCTACAAGAAAACAGTATTTAACTATACCAACATTCTCACCGCTTGCAGGACTAAAAAGTGCACAGAAGCTTGCGTTTATTGGAATTATAAACCTTCTTTGACGTTTGGTAAATTTAATATTACTAATAAGTTTTCGAGTCTTGAATTATTTTTGTTTCTGATTTTTAGGTCTGCATTGCCTTATTTTTATTTTTGATGTTTATTATGTTTTTTAAAATATATCTTGTGCGGTCAATTTTTTTCTTAATGGAAAACAACAATTTTTTCGGACTCATAAATTTACGTATGCTCTCCTACATATAAGGTTACTTGTGTTCAAATGCAGCATTTGCATTTATTGAAATGGGTAGGATTATAACCGAATTTTTTTCTAATTTTAGGACCTATCTTCAATCCAAAGCAGCAAGAGAGTATGGTCGAGTACTGGAATTTGCCAAAAGGGTTAAATCCCGACCACTCTTTAATAATGGCGGACGTCTATTTCCCTGATATTGAATATACTTTCATCGAACAAATGCCTGCCATATCTCTGGAAATGTTCATTTCTAATGTGGGTGGTGCCATGGGGCTGTGGACTGGGGCCAGTATTGTTACTTGGATTCACCTCGTCTATTTCTGCTGCGGTACTTTTTATTGCAAAAGGGAGCAGGATAAAACACCCAACACGCAATTGCCAAAATTTTAATTTAATATGCCAAGCTTATTTAAATTTTGAATGTAATTTTTTTTTCCAGAAAACATCATCAAAAAACGTGCTAGGAACACTTCAGAAGAGAAATAAACTTATCTTCAAAACTGTATTGATAACTGATGAAAAGTTTTTGTAATCTTATATTTTATTCGAGAATTTTTAATATATTAGCATCCGTGAAGTATTTATATTTATTTTAATAGTTTTAAGTTTTAATTTATTTCAACATTTTAACTTAATTACTTAAAAATAAGCTATAAACCAATAAAGATTTCATGTTTTTCTTGTAATTTTTTACATCTTTCTGATGCTCAACGCTTTGTCAGTTTTTTTATTTTATTTTTTGTACATAGAAATTTTAAACAAAAATTATTCTAATTTTAAGAGTGTGATATTATGAATATTATATAAAAAGCAATTATATTGACCATGTTATCCGCGTTCCAAAAAAAATCAAGTAAATAAATCACATTATAAATCGGATTTGCTTTGTTTAAAACAGTAAGTGACATCACAACTGGTCCAGTTTTTCAAATTTTTTTTGTTTCAGGGGATTTTCTTTTGTTTTGGGGTTGTTTTTTTCGCATTTCGGGAAGAGTTGTGGGTAAACATGGCCCGCATTGAAGTTTGAAGTCCCGTCTGCCAATGTGTTTCAAGTATTTGCCGTTGAGCTTTACTTGCTTTTCGCACCATACCGTGTCAAATACAAACAACCGCCAATGAATAAAATCCGACGAAATCGGTAACTTTATCGCCTTTCGTTAAGCGGCAGTGTAAGAATGAGGCCATTTAAAATACTTAAAAATGTTAAAAATTGAATAAAATGGTAATGGAATAATAATACTAACGTAGTAGCAAAACAAACCCTGGGAGAAAATCTAAAAACAAATATTCAACAAAAAATCAACAGAAGAAATTATTCGACTTATTGAAATTTTTTCAGCAAAAAATAGAAATGAAATGCAAATTTTTTTATTTATCTAAGTACACGTTATAGTTTACTCGCTTTATGTCTGCTGAGGACCGTAAAGTCATGTCTATATGCTAATATTTTTTAAGAAGTTGTATTATTTGGTTTGGGAACGGTTCATTTTGCTCCCGTCACTTCGCTCGTGACCCATTTCGCTCCCAGGAAATTTTTGCAAATTTATTTTTTTTGCTGGGACCAATCTCACTCTTGGCTTATTTCAGCCAATTTTATAAGTTTATCACAAAAAAGATTTGCTTGATTTTTAGGTTTCGCTTAGGCTTAGGAAAATGTAGGATTTCCATCTTTAAGAGCGTCGCAAAATTTGCCAGGAGCGAAGTGTCCTCAATTCATTTGGTTTATAGATAACCGTTACTGCTACTGCATGAAGCTATTTTTGCTGATCAGCAGATGGGAAGATAAAAAGTAATTAGTCGCTGGTTTAATGACAAAAACTATGTGTTAGTAACACCAATAATATTTTCAACAATACAACAATTCTCAAATTTAAACAAATATTTTCCTAAAATCTTTAATCTTCGAAAAGAAAAAAATTGTACCACTTGATTTAAAAAATGATGGTAAATTTGTTGTTTTCCAAAGCCGACATAAGTAAGCAAATAGAATAAGGTAATTTGTTTATGTTGAGAATCGCATGTTTTATTTGAAGGGAATAGGGAGATGGCGCATTAATTGCGGGCTGTTTGGCGGCACTCGAAGTGCAGGAGTGCTTAGTACCAGGGTGTCTTGTAATCCTGTGAAAAGTCACAATGGAGTGGAGGGGCAAACAGGAGACGCTACCTGAACACGATTCGCTTCTGTGTTTGCACTCCCTTTGCCAGAGAAAACACTTCACTCTTTCAAATATCGAGTGGGCCAAACTCCCAGGTTCAAACATACTCCCCGCATTTCCTACAGTAACCTTTTAGTTACAATAATGTATAACTTCTTTTCTTGATTGAATATAAACGAGATTTTAAAATTTGTAATCTTTGGAGATGATTTAGGGTCGATGGAGCCTTGGGAACTTAAAGCTGGAACTTGGAGCCAAAAATAGGGAACTTAGAGCCGTAAGTCTTGAACTTGGAGCCGTAAGTCGGGAACTTGAGGCCGAAAATAAAAATCTGTAAAACGTTTACCTAAGTCTAAGCGAAGCCTAAATCTAACCCCAAACCAATTTTTTCTTAAAGGCACCAAGTTCCCATTGCTCGTGGCTCCAAGTTCCCAAAAATTTTTCATGGCTCCATATTCCCTGTTTGTGGCTCTAAAAACTCCGTACCATGAAGATAAAAGTCGATATTTCAGATTAAAAAACTGGATGAAAAATATAAATGACATTAGAATTGATCTGTTAACATTAAAATCTTAATTATGTTTTTTACATTTGAGAAAAAATACTTCACATTGTTAAATAGTGTTTCGGATACATGTCCTGTTTTATTAAACAAATTCATAAAAATTAAATACAATATAATTGAGCAGCATAGTCCCAAATTTTGTGAGTTTTTTTTTGAAAAAAATATTTTGACAATATTATAATTAATTGACTGTAACTGCGTGAATGACACGATTTTATTCTCGAACCAAAATCTATGTACAACAGGTAAAATAAATGGCATTTTAAAAATTTTCCAAAGAGTTTTATTGAAGTTTTGTTTAAAATAAAATATGAATTATTAAAATTTAAAAATATTGGCTTAATTATTGCTTTCGTGTAACAACTTATTTTTATCAAATTGTCACAAATTTTGATTTTTTGAACATTTTATAAGTATTTTCTTATTTTTTTTCAAAAGGTTTATACTAACATAAACAAAATTCTCTAGCAGTTTTGCTAATAAAAACGAGTTAAACGTCTCAACAGACATTCATAGTATAAATATCATATAACCCCGGATAATCTTGGGTTTTACAGAAAATTTTTTAAAATATATTTGAAAAAAAAATCCCACAAATGCAATTTTTTAGCAAAAAAACCCCATTTTTTGCTGATTTCAATGTGTGGAGATTTTTTTGCACAAAATTTATTTTTTGCTTTGAATTTCAAAAAAAATTGCTTTAGTTTGCTTTGAGCTTTCCCTGCAAGGAAAGTCACTGCGCGAGTACTCCAAAGTATTAATTGCTACAAAAACACGCTGCGCAAAAAAGAAATAAGAATATCAATGAAGAAAAAAAGTAGCACGGTAGTATTTTTTTGCAAAATTTTGTTCAAAAATTTAGTGTGCAACCGGACATTTTTCTGAATTACATTATATTCTTGCTAGTATCAAAGGTATCTGATCAATTACGGATATTTTTCTGGAATGATTAAAAAAAAGTATTGGATCATTGAGTATATGATTAAAAACACTGATTAAATGTGCTTTTTACTGTAGATGGTGAAATCATATTTTTCTTCGTTAAGTATGCACATATATACATATCCCAAAAACAGATCCCTACTAGATTTTAAAACAGATTTTTTCCATATTAGCATATGAAAACCAAATTTCTATTTAAATAGGTACTTGCATAAAATATAACGAACACAGAGGAAATAAAAAAAACCGTGCCGACTTTTTTATGTGGAAAATAATCTTATTCATTTATTACTTGTCGAAATTCAACGAACTCTGAAACTTAAAATTTCCGAACTTTTTTCCTAAAAAGTTTAATCAAGAACCGTTCAGTTGTAAAGAATTAGATTTATAGGATACCCGTCATTTAAATGTGCAGTCCGGTTTTCAATTTTAATGATTTTTTGTAAAAATTTACTTCTGCCTCCAATAGCATACAAAACATTTTTCGTCAAAATGTCTTAAGCGGTTTAAGGAATATGATCTTCTACAAATGGCGTTTTTTCGGTTATCATAAACTTGAAAAATTACTCAATGGGGTACGGGGGTCTTTAGAGCCGCAAGTAGGGAGCTTGGAGCCGCCGGAAAAAATTTTCACCAGGCTTCGCTTAGGCTTAGGTATAGGTTTTATCGATTTTTATTTTGGGCTCCAAGTTCCCTCGGCTCCATCGACCCTAAACCCTCAATGGGTATAAAATTAGTCACAGAAAGTGGCAATTTTTCGTTTTCTGTTGATATCTTAATTGTTAAGATTTACGCAGTATTTTTTGACATATGGCGTTTGCCGTACGAAATACCTTCAATTTTTTGGCTAAAAAATGAAGTCAAGGAATTGATTCCCTTTAACCAAGCCAAAATCATAAGCTTTTTTCAATTTAAAGCTTTAAATTTCAAATTTTCGCGGCTCTAAATTCTATATTTACGGCTCCTAAAAAATCCAACTAAATTCACTCCTTCGGGAGATAAACATAGGCGAACCAAAACGATACACAATACAAAATAAAATTATGATATATAATTACACATTTTATTATGCATTTTACTAATAACTAGCCTATTACGCTAAAGAAATAATGTCCATTAAAATGTTTTGAGTTATACCATATATTAGAGCAATTTAAATTTTATTTATTTTTCTTATTATTTTTGTTTTTTGTTATATCTTTTTAAGTGATAGTGAAAGCGAAAAGGGATTGAAAAAGTGTCACTTTAATAAGGGCAATAACTTTCGTGTTTCTTCTTAACTTTCTGCAGTTAGTTATAAATTAGCAATACAAAACTGGGACCTAGAGAAAATCTGGAAAAATCTAGAAAAAATTAAAAACACTGTGCAACCTGTAATCTTCTACAAATATTACAATACAAAACTGGGACCTAGAAAAAATCTGAAAAATCTAGAAAAAAATTAAAAACACTATGCAACCTCAAATCCTCTAGAAATATTACAATAGAATTAAAATTTAAAAAATACATTTTGTACCTTATTTAATTATGGTTTTGAAAACCGAAAAATAATTTTATGTACGCACTTCTTTAATCATAGTTAAAAATAGATGTTTTTTATCGTGTAGTTTACCACTCTGACAAAAACGAACCAAAACTGCGAAAACACAGTGACCTTCTGTTCCATATTTTCGCGGAATTAAAGTTTAATACACTAAGACTTCATGAAACTGTGAATTTGGCCGTTTAAATCTTTAATTTGTTAATCAATACATTTCACACAATTAACTTAACACAAAGGTATTTATTGTTGTAACCAGCGATTACTTCCCTATTTATTTTTTAACGAGATATTTATATGTGTTTGGCTGAAAATTTTATAAAATCTTTGTCTTTGATTTAAAACGGCCTTGTATAGTTATATCATAGTTTTCGATAATTTAAATGGTGTGGTTTAACAAGATATTATCTTATTGGTGCTAAATTTATTTTTAAAATTTATTCGTTTATGGAATTTTCAATAGACTCAAGCTTAAAGAAGCCCTGTTCCAAATCGAATTCCGTTATAAAACCCAAAAGGAACTAATTTTTAAATACAGTATCACTTGGGATAAAATTTAAATATTGTAAAGCTTTTAATGTTGAGAAGCTCAAATTTCATTAGTCTAACGCTATAAATAATTTGCATACGGCGTCTTTTAATTGACGAAACTCACGTAATGCAGAATTTACATATAGTTTGGCTGAAAAGTGCGTTCGCATCTGTCGAAGTATCTTAATTTTTTGTTGAAAAACCGCGAAAAAACAGCTGAACGTACTATTTCTCACGTGACTCTGATTGGTCGATTTCGTAGTTACTACGACAAAATGAGCCACAGTTCGTATAAAATATGTGCGCCTGTGACTCATTTTAAATATAAAACAGGACCCTAGTCACAGGAATGGTTTAGGCTCACAAAACAGGAATGAGTCACAGTAACGTGTATTTTATAATAGCAGTGGCTCATTTTGTTATAGTAACGACGATTTGCATGAGCTTGGCTTGTGCGCGTAGATGTTGGACACTGTGAGATTTAGTTTAGTGTTAGGGTAACTGACTTAATTTTTACCACCTTTTTTATTTTTTTGGATAAGTTTTTTCTAGTTTTTCCAATCGACCCAAAATTTGGTCTAAAAATCAAACGATAGCTATTTTTGTTATTCCAGTGCAAATTTTTCAAATTTCTGTTACACTTAAAGGAGCACTGTCACAAATCAAATTCCTAAACGCCAAACGGACGATCCAACGACGACAGCGAAAAAAAGGCGCCAAGGGGGGGGACTTAAAGATCAGTTGAGATTTAAAGTTCTTTTTTATAGTGATTTTATATAGTTTTAAAGTGGTTTTATATAGTTTCTTTTATATAGTGCAAATTTATCCTTAGGTATTGTTCTTGATACATATAACTGAATTTTTTCCGTTTTCAAACTTTAATAGTTATTAGCAAGATTTTAAATAATTATGTCAAAATCTTAAAAAAATAAGTTTTAATAACCTATATTTTTGTTGAATTTTTATTTTTGGCTTAAAAAACGTCAAAAAAAGTCAAACGAGCAAAAAAATCTTTATAAATACGGTAGTACGATGATATTTAAAAACAGTAAAAAACGGCAGTTTCTTTCACCTAAATTTTAAGGTGGCCGAAATTAACGGAATCTTAAAATGCGCAGTAGTTAAACGCGTTGCAAAGTTATTTTGAAAAAAATATCAAAATATGAAAATTAACAACTTTGAGCCTTAAATAGAAGATATTTTAAGGTTATATTGTGCTTCGTTCTAAATTTGATGCAGTTTAAACACAAAGCAAAAATTAAGAAAATCACAAACATTTCACTTTTTGTATGAAAATGTTGATAATGCAGAATAACACGAATAAAAAAATTTTGCAAAAACACTTTATTTAACATTAATCCAGTTACTTTTGTGCTAGTTCTTTTGTGGTTTAAAAATATAAGCCAATTTTTTAACACCCTAAATTGGTGGCCGAAATTGAGTCTTTGCTACCAAACCAAAAAAACCAACCAACCAAAAAAAAGTTTTTCAACCAAAAAAAAATCAAATTAAACAATTGCGAACACTTTTTCCTAGCCTCAATCCCTCATTCGATTAATTTGACTGTTGACATTAATAAGTTTTTAAAAGTGGATTTTCATGATTTAAATTCGTATATCGCCCAGAATAAACAATCTTTAAAAAATCATATTTAAAATTTGCTAGTTAATATACTTATCAAAGGAGAGTTTAGTAATTGTTTTAATTCATTATGCCAAGCTATTGTTTATGTTGTCATCTAAACGTTTCAAACTTTTTCAATGAAGAATAAATTAAATAAGTATTTTTTTTAAATTATTCATACGATGGCAAAGTTCAATGAAACAGAAACTCCTGATGAGTCTATCTAAACCTGCAAATCTTGCTACGCCTGAGAAAACAAAATAATCCACTTCAAGAAGACATGTTTTCGTTGTATTTCAAAGATATTGTTATTATCCCAGATATAATGCAGGATTAAGAATGTTTTTTGCGCGACAATAATGGGTCTAAGTTAACGGACTTGTTAAATTACCTACACTACGCCCTGAGCACAGTTTCCACAAATTTAAAGAATTATTTTTTTTTAAATTTTTTGTTTTCGGTATTCGTCAATTTAGTTCTTATTTTGCTCTGTTAAAATTGCAATTGAGTTTTTAACTGTACAAACTTTGCATGTTCACAATAAGTAGCAAGTTATGTGCCAAATAAAAACGGCCCAATAGTTACTTTTTCCGGTGTGTCACCAGAAGGACCAATCAGCAATCACTTTCTTTTGAAAAGAAGTCAACATGGAGTACTCGACATAAAGAAATAAATAAATAAAATATTGCCAAATGAAAATGTTATTTTAACTTTGACTCGCGAACTTAAACATAGTGTAATTATTTTTTATTTGCATTTTTGTCTTTCTCTTGTGGTCCTGAAGAAATTTGTATTCGGCACAACACTCATTATGTGTTGGTATTGAGGAGAAAATTAACTGTGGTCTATTTATACTCAAAAATTTTTTAGAAGTATTTTTGGACGCTTATTATGTCAAGCAAGATAAAATTGTTTAAGCGTTAAATTCACAGTTTTGTCAGTTTAACATCTCGTCTCTGTAGTCGTAAGGTGCAAAACGCATACGAAATTCTTTAACAATTCGTCTTAACAATGCTTGAAGACGTATATTTGTAAATTTTTAATTTTATTTGTGAATATTAATACCAGGATGAAACGGATAACGCATGTTTTATTATAAAACACTTTCTACCATAAATCCAGTTACTAACCAAAAGCTTTCTTGTGGAATTTTGGAGCATTTTTTTATTGTTCCTATATTTAATAATTAAACACAGGGTTCCCAAATATAATTATATTTGACTGTGTTTTGTATACTTTGTAAAATTTATTCTAATTAAACGCTGGAAATGGAAATTTACAAATTATAATGCTTTAAAATCTTTTTTTTATGAATTATTTCAAAAAATTGAGAAAATTTTAAAAATTTTTACATCTAGACGCCCAGCTCTTTTTTTTGTTTTTTACAAGAATATATTTTTAGTCTGTTTTTATTAGTTAAACTGTCTTTAATTTCTAAAGGGGCAACTGTTTAGTTGATGACCATTTTTATATTGGAGTAAGTGTTAATCCTTTTGGTTTTTTTGGATTTCTTTATATAATATATAGTGAAATTTGATGCTTCAATCCATGCTGAAAAAACATTTACAACTCTAAAATTGATTTCAGACAAAAAACCGCCGGTCATTTTTCTAATCAGCAAAGCACCTTATAATTTACCTGTTTTATTATTCTCATTTCCAAAAAAATAATAGAATTGGTTGATTTTGTAAGTGCTCACAATAATTAACTCTATCGTTGATATAGACTATAGTCTGTACAAAAATGATGCGGACTGGCGAGAAAACTCGAACTTTGAAACGTTATATATCCATAACGGAGCTTAGAATATGTGCGGGACATATATCGAAGCATGGCTTAGACTCTTGGCTATCTTTTGAAAAGGTTAAAAAATTTTTTTTTCTACAGCCGATGCGGTGAAAAAAACCTGTTCCCAAAAAAAAAACAAAAATTTTTTATTAGTTCGAGATAAAAAACGCCGTTTGGTATGCTGTTAAAACATAGTTTTTGAGTTTTTTTTGAAAGTTTGAGCGAAATCGGCTCGCTAAATTTTTTTTATGATACGTTGAATGTGCGCGGTTTTCGCGATTTTGCGCTAAATTTTTACCGCGCTAATACACTGCCCGAATTATAATCTTATTTTTGCTTCCTGCTCGAAGTGTGTACGATATTGATTATATTGTTATATATTAAATGTCCGCCAATTTTTTATCGTTCCTACACAATAGAAATTTTTTTCGGGTATGGCCCCCCAAAATTTTTTTTTGAGTTCCAAAAAAATGACCTTTTTTGTGTTTGATTTTTTGTTTACAAAACTGCCAAAAATGTATTCTAGGCGCCATAATCAATTTTTAAGCATTCGTTTGTGCAAAAAAACATTATTGAGCTTGTAATAAGCCTATGAACTTTGGTTTGGGTCAATTTGGCATTTTTGGTGATTTTATTGCTTAATGCACGCCACAAGACGTGTGCAGAATAAAAATTTTGACAAAAACACCAACTAAAAAAATAAAATCCTATAATTTCGTAATAACTTTATAATCTAATAGTCTGTTTTTGGTCAAATTACATGGCAAAGCTGTAACACATTTCTATTAAAAATTTGAAATTTCATGTAAAACACGATTAAAAAATTATTATGACTTCGTCTTTTATTGTTTAATGCCATTTTGTAGTGTAAATACACCACTATTTTGCTTGGGTTTTTTTGGGTTTTTTATAAATGTTACTATGGGTTTTTTTTAAATTTGTGTGCAATTTTCCTACTTTGTATCTTGGTATTTTAGGCCGCGGCCGCTGTTGGAACTCCACTTCCTTCCCAGGATGGCGCTAAATCGCGAAAATTGCGCGCATTCAACGCATCATAAAAAAAATTGAGCGAGCGGATTTCGCTCAAACTTTCAGAAAAAACTCAAAAAGTATGTTTTAACAGCATACCAAACGGCGTTTCTTATCTCAAACTAAACTAAAAAAATTTGTTTTTTTTGGGACCAGATTTTTTTCACCGCATTGGCTGTAGTGATGACGTCATCAAAAATTATTTTTTGAGCCTTTTCAAAAGATAGCCAAGAGTCTAAAGGCTGGTTTATACTTATGTAAAAACGTCCTTTGGACAAAGTCCAAAGGACGTTTTTACATACGTTTATACGCTGTATTTGTCCTTTGGACTTGGTCCAAAGGACGTTTTTACATAAGTATGAACCAGCCTTAAGCCATGCTTCCATATATGTCCCGCACATATTCTAAACTCCGTTATGGATATATAACGTTTCAAAGTTCGAGTTTTCTCGCCAGTCCGCATGATTTTTGTACCGACTATAGTTCTGAATAAGCGTGTTTTACTGTAGAAGAGAGGGTACAAAAAGAAAAAAAATAAAATTTGAAAAAATTGTAGTTTTCTTGGTTTCTTTAGTTTAAACTCATACTTAATTTTAGTTTGCTACACGATTATATGTTTCACTACCTTTAAATGCTTTAATATATCAGTTTGTGCTAAATAAATTTTAGTTTTTTGATTAAACATCACAGTAGTTAGAAATCATCACTAAAACAGTTTTTTCGCAAACAATGATTTCGAATTAGCAAAAATAAAGTTGAAATTTGTGGTTTGAAACTAATTTCAAATCTACATAGGTTTTTTAAATGTTCTGGTTTAT